>JARQOC010000001.1:4112790-4303464 GCA_033576535.1 Allobates femoralis
CAAGAAAATTCTGGATTTTTCATCTCTGATGGACCTGAAGCATGCGCCGAGATTGGAGAAGAAAGGGATCAATGGCAATGAAGTAGAGGAGCTGGATTGTCCCCACAGTCCCCGACCTCAACCCAACCCAACACTTGTGGAGTGAAGAATAAGCTGTATACACCCAAGTGAGGAGACCAGTATATATACACCAACATTGGGGACATGGAGAAGAAATGGGTCAATGACAATGAAGTAGAGGAGCTGGATTGTCCCCACAGTCCCCCAACCTCAACCCAACACTTGTGGAGTGAAGAATAAGCTGTATACACCCAAGTGAGGAGACCAGCATATATACACCAACATTGGAAACCTGGAGAAGAAATGGGTCAATGACAATGAAGTAGAGGAGCTGGATTGTCCCCACAGTCCCCAGACCCAAACCCAACACTTGTGGAGTGAAGAATAAGTTTTATATACCCAAAGTATGTATACACCAACATTGGGAACATAAAGAACCAGAGAGCAGATATCAGTGGAGGCATTATTGTATCTGATCAAGAGGATCAGAAGGATTCAGACTGTGCTGAAAGCCAAAGGAGATTTACAAAACAATGACAAAAATAAACATTTTGGGACAAAACAGTAACAATGTAGGGACATTCTTTTGGGAATCACCCTAATAACACACTGAGCGATTAGGGAATGTGAGAACAGGTTGTGATTTGTAGTATATGGGAAGAAAAAGATTTATCAATCACCAGGCACAAAACAGTAACATGATGAGGATCTGCATAACTAATCATTTGCTAAATAGCTTCAAGTTACATTTATGTATGAGATACCCAAGATGATTATCTATAACAAGAAGGTAGTCTCACGCTCAAAGCTGTAAAGGAAGGTGAGATCTGGAGCCTCAAAGGCAAAGAAGCAAAACAGTGTTACCCTTTTGCATGTCATTGTATACGTCCAAATCTTTACCAAATAGTCACACCGTAGCTCAGAGATCTCTATGTTTCATGTTCTGTGCAGCACCTTTGTTTTGATGGCGCCAAGACTGGCGGACACTATTTAATATTGGTTGCATGTGGATCCCACTTACTGCAAGTCTTGGCGGCATCAAAACAAAGGTGGGATCAGCTGGTCTCATAAGGAGTAACAAAGACACATACACATCAGGTGAAATAAGTATTGAACACGTCACCAATTTTCTAAGTAAATATATTTTCTAAAGGTGCTATTGACACATATTTCTCACCAGATGTCGGCAACAATCCATTCAGTCTACACAGGTAAAGCAACCAAACAATATGTGTCCAAAAATTAATGGAAAGTCCTGACACCAGCTGAAATCTATCAGTAAATAGAAAGCAAACCTGCCACATAGTGAAAAATAATGTCAGCTGGTTCAACTGATGGCTGATAAAAAGGTGTCACACAAGAAACATCTCACTATGGGTAAAACCAGTGAGCCGTCTCGAGACCGTCACAACTTTATTGGTGCAAAACATACTGATGGCATTGGTTACAGAAGAATTTATAAACTGCTAAAGGTTCCAGTGAGCTCTGCTGGGGGCATAATCTAGAAGCAGAAAGAATACAATATCATCATAATCGGGCACGACCAGGTGCCCCCCACAAGATTTCAGTTGTCCAAAAGCCAAAAACACTTGTGGAGAACTACAGAAAGATCTGGAATCAACAGGTACAATTGTATGACAGAAAACAATAAGTGATCCCTCCCCCTCCATGGCCTGTATGCTCGCTCCTGTATGCACGCTCCTGTATGCACGCTCCTGTATGCACACTCACCCTGCAAGACTATTGCTGAACACAAAGCAAGTTCAAGAGCGTTTAATGTTTGCTCAACAACATTTACATAAGTCTGTGAAATACTGGAGAATATAGTGTGGTCAGATAAAACCAAAATTGAACTCTTTGGAGGCCATAATACACCATGTTTGGAGGCCAAAAGGCAAAACACCCCCAAAAATACCAACAGCAGTGAAGTGTGTAGGTGGGAACATCATGGTGTGCGGCTGTCTTTCAGCATACGGCACTCACAAACTTCATATGACTGGAGGAAGGATGAATGGACAAATGTACAGAGACTTTCCTGATACAAATCTGCTGCATCTACCGGGATGATGAAGGTGAAACGAGGGCGACATTTCACAAGACAATGATCCCAAACACACAGACAAGGAGGAGAATAAATCTACAATGGCCGAGCCGATCACTGGAGCTGAATCCAATAGAAAATGTCTGGAAGGATCTAAAGCTCAGAGATCATAGAAGAATCCACAGGATGTGAAGAGTGTTTGTGTGGAAGAATGGGCTAAAATGCACCTGAGCAATGCAGGGACGAGTGTCTCCATACAGGAGGAGTCTGGAACGTCAAAGGACGAAGGACCAAAGAGATCAAATACATTTCAGTAACGCGTTCAATACTTCTCCCTGTGTCATTTCACATTATTACACATCACGTAATTTATGGACATCTATGGTTTGATTTCTTTGTGTGGATTGGATCGGTTGCTACCAACAGGAGAGCATACAGGAGTGTGCATACAGGAGTGTGCATACATGAGCGTGCATACATGAGCGTGCATACAGGAGCGTGCATACAGGATCGTGCATACAAAAGCGTGCATACAGGAGCGTGCATACAGGAGCGAGCATACAGGAGCGTGCATACAGGCCATGGAAGGGGAGGGCATTATTTATTGTTTCCAGGGGGATGGCTAGTAGGGTTAGCCTATACCACGGTAAGGCTAAGGGTACCGTTTCACAGCACGACATTGCTCAAAAGTGACATGTTCAACGATGTTGAAACGACATCGTTAGTGCGTCGGTGCGTGTAACCGAACGATTCAACTACGATGATTAGTGAAGTTGGAGTTGACAGGTTTATGAACATGTTCAAAAACCTGACGATGTCGTTCAAGTGATCTGCTAGCATCGTTCTGTGTGACACCGCGATAACGATGTTGTGAGCAACTTCACTTGATCGTGAAACCAATCCCATAGGCGTGCCTGGGCGTTGTGTTTACCGCACCGCGTCTGCGCTGATTGGTGCCCAGTACTGGGTTACGATTGGCTGCCATTGGTTCACGGCAAAGGCGCCATATTTGATGTTCCGTGCGTTGATCAGTAGACACATGCATACATGTATGCACATACACAGTTCATGCACGACACATCATATTCATACACATACAGTTAGGGCCAGAAATATTTGGACAGTGACACAATTTTCGCGAGTTGGGCTCTGCATGCCACCACATTGGATTTGAAATGAAACCTCTACAACAGAATTCAAGTGCAGATTGTAACGTTTAATTTGAAGGGTTGAACAAAAATATCTGATAGAAAATGTAGGAATTGTACACATTTCTTTACAAACACTCCACATTTTAGGAGGTCAAAAGTAATTGGACAAATAAACATAACCCAAACAAAATATTTTTATTTTCAATATTTTGTTGCGAATCCTTTGGAGGCAATCACTGCCTTAAGTCTGGAACCCATGGACATCACCAAACGCTGGGTTTCCTCCTTCTTAATGCTTTGCCAGGCCTTTACAGCCGCAGCCTTCAGGTCTTGCTTGTTTGTGGGTCTTTCCGTCTTAAGTCTGGATTTGAGCAAGTGAAATGCATGCTCAATTGGGTTAAGATCTGGTGATTGACTTGGCCATTGCAGAATGTTCCACTTTTTTGCACTCATGAACTCCTGGGTAGCTTTGGCTGTATGCTTGGGGTCATTGTCCAGCTGTACTATGAAGCGCCGTCCAATCAACTTTGCAGCATTTGGCTGAATCTGGGCTGAAAGTATATCCCGGTACACTTCAGAATTCATCCGGCTACTCTTGTCTGCTGTTATGTCATCAATAAACACAAGTGACCCAGTGCCATTGAAAGCCATGCATGCCCATGCCATCACGTTGCCTCCACCATGTTTTACAGAGGATGTGGTGTGCCTTGGATCATGTGCCGTTCCCTTTCTTCTCCAAACTTTTTTCTTCCCATCATTCTGGTACAGGTTGATCTTTGTCTCATCTGTCCATAGAATACTTTTCCAGAACTGAGCTGGCTTCTTGAGGTGTTTTTCAGCAAATTTAACTCTGGTCTGTCTATTTTTGGAATTGATGAATGGTTTGCATCTAGATGTGAACCCTTTGTATTTACTGTCATGGAGTCTTCTCTTTACTGTTGACTTAGAGACAGATACACCTACTTCACTGAGAGTGTTCTGGACTTCAGTTAATGTTGTGAACGGGTTCTTCTTCACCAAATAAAGTATGCGGCGATCATCCACCACTGTTGTCATCCGTGGACGCCCAGGCCTTTTAGAGTTCCTAAGCTCACCAGTCAATTCCTTTTTTCTCAGAATGTACCCAACTGTTGATTTTGCTACTCTAAGCATGTTGTCTGGTCACAGCAACAGCTTCCAAATGCAAAACCACACACCTGGAATCCACCCCTGACCTTTTAACTACTTCATTGATTACAGGTTAACGAGGGAGACGCCTTCAGAGTTAATTGCAGCCCTTAGAGTCCATTGTCCAATTACTTTTGGTCCCTTGAAAAAGAGGCGGCTATGCATTACAGAGCTATGATTCCTAAACCCTTTCTCCGATTTGGATGTGGAAACTCTCATATTGCAGCTGGGAGTGTGCACTTTCAGCCCATATTATATATATAATTGTATTTCTGAACATGTTTTTGTAAACAGCTAAAATAACAAAACTTGTGTCACTGTCCAAATATTTCTGGCCCTAACTGTATGTACATAGTGTTGTGTGTAGCTTACCTACTTCAACACAACACATACACATAGGCATACATAGTTTCTGCACAACTGCACCACACTAGCGTTCCTGTCTGCCAGTTTGGCGACGCTGCAGTGTCTTGCACAACCCTGAAGAGATGCCAAGACACTTGACTGGCGAAATGGTAGAGAGGGCAAAGCGTAAATGTAGTCGAGGCTGACCAATGGCAATGCAGTTGTGGCGACCAATCGGAGTGGTAGCGGCGCATCATGACACTCTGGCAAGCCTATCTCCCTGCCTCTCTCTCACAGTACGCCCACATTGAGCTTGGGATTGTGCTGTGTGACGCGGTGATAACGACCACCAACGTCGCTCGCTGAGTCGTTGGTTGGTTGTTCACGATATCCAGATGTGTAACATCTCACCAGTGATGTTGAAATGATGTCAGAAACGATTGCACGCACATGAGATCGTAGATGACATAGTTTCAACGTCGTGCCGTGTAACTGTACCCTAAGAAGGATCTGAGGCACCAGAGCCCGGGGCTAGAAGAGCTGGAACAGGTTCTACCGGAGGAGAGCACGAGGTGGGCCTGACTAACAGCCGGAGAAGCAGAAGCATACTAACACAATAATCAGGCACCTCCCAGCAGTGGAGGCTGCCTTATATACCGGAGGACGGACAGCTATTGGCCAAGGGGAGTGTCAGGCTGAGCTGTGCTGGCCCCTAGATTCACAGTGGAGGAGTGCGGCCGCGCCCAGTGCGCCACTCATTACACCGTCCATTGTAGTGTGCTGGTGTGTGAACTCGGTGACCGACAGACAGGATAGGGACCCGGCGATGACTCCGAGACACAACACTGGATAACGGATGCCCGACCGGCAGAGCAGCAGAGGATGCAGAGCCAGGGAAGGTGAGCTGGGGAGCGGTGCTAGGGGACCTAACACTTTTGAACCTGCTTTGTGTTCAGCAGTAGAGCCTTGCAGGGTGAGTGTGCATACAGGAGCGTGCATACAGGCCATGGAGGGGGAGGGATCACTTATTATTTTCTGTGATACAGTTGTACCTGCTGATTCCAGGTCTTTCTGTAGTTCTCCACAGGTGTCCTTGGCTCTTGGACAAGTCTTCTGATAATTATGTTCACTCCTTCGTCTGACATCCTGCAGGGAGCACCTGGTCGTGGCCAGTTTATGGTGAAATGACGTTCTTCCCACTTCCAGATTACGCCCCCCAACAGAGCTCACTGGATCCTTCAGTAGTTTAGAAATTCTCCTGTAACCAATACCATCAGTATATTTTCCAACAATAAGGTTGTGAAGGTCATGAGACGGCTCACTGGTTTTACCCATCATGAGATGTTTCTTGTGTGGCACCTTGGTAATGAGATGCCTTTTATAGGTCATCAGTTCAACCAGCTGATATTATCACTAAGTGTCAGGATTGCTTTCTAATTACCGATAGATCTCAGCTGGTGTCTGGACATTTCAGGGCTTTTTGCACCTTTCTTTCTTCATGTGTTCAATACTTTCTCCATCCTTGTGTCATTTTTCAATGGAGCACTTAATTCATGGATATCTATGGCTTTATACCTTTACCTGTGTGGATTGGATGGGTTGTTGCCAACATTAGGGGAGAAATTCATGTCAATAGCACCTCTAGAAATATATTTAATTAAAAACTAGTGACGTGTTCAATACTTAATTTCGCATAAATGTTGGGTGCCAATTTGCTGGATTTTTGCCCATTGAATGTGATGACTGAACGAGGATAAAGACGTAGATTTTAACACTGACTATAAAAAGGACGAGACTTGGGTTTTTCTGCCCAAGTGCATTCATTGCCAACTCCTTCGCCTCTACAGTGCCCATTATGAGCCGTCTCTGTAGGACTCCCACAAAGCATTATAGCTCCAGCAATGGATAATACGCACAATACATCAGCGCGGAGTCGAAAGCGCGGCACAACATAATTCCCCATTCAGGCCGCTCTGTCATCGGTGACTCAGGAGCTTTATAAAGGAGTTAATGCAGATTACAGGACTCCCATCACCGCATAATCCTGCATTGTCCTTTATTCAAGATCATCTCATCTCTGATGAAGGGAAAGACAATTAATTACAGAGATAAGGGAGAATATTGTAAAGTCTGACCCACGAGACGATTAACCCCTTACTACCAAGAACAGTATTATAGGAGTTATATTCTTGTGCATAGGGGGCAGTATATAGTAGAGTTATATTCTTGTACATAGGAGCAGTATTATAGTAGTTATATTCTTGTATCATAGAGCAGTATTATAGTAGTTATATTCTTGTACATAGGAGCAGTATTATAGTAGTTTATTCTTGTATATAGGGGCAGTATTATAGTAGTTATATTCTTGTATATAAGGATCAGTATTATAGTAGTTATATTCTTGTACATAGGAGCAGTATTATAGTAGTTATATTCTTGTACATAAGGGCAGTATTATAGTAGTTATATTCTTGTATAGGATCAGTATTATAGTAGTTATATTCTTGTATATAGGGGCAGTATTATAGTAGTTATATTCTTGTTATAGGGGCAGTATTATAGTAGTTATATTCTTGTACATAGGAGCAGTATTATAGTAGTTATATTCTTGTACATAGGGCAGTATTATAGTAGTTATATTCTTGTACATAGGAGCAGTATTATAGTAGTTATATTCTTGTAATAGGAGCAGTATTATAGTAGTTATATTCTTGTACATAGGAGCAGTATTATAGTAGTTATATTCTTGTATATAGGGGCAGTATTATAGTAGTTATATTCTTGTATATAGGATCAGTATTATAGTAGTTATATTCTTGTATATAGGAGCAGTATTATAGTAGTTATATTCTTGTAATAGGGGCAGTATTATAGTAGTTATATTCTTGTATATAGGGCAGTATTATAGTAGTTATATTCTTGTATATAGGGCAGTATTATAGTAGTTATATTCTTGTATATAGGAGCAGTATTATAGTAGTTATTTCTGTAATAGGAGCAGTATTATAGTAGTTTATTCTATGTACATAAGGGCAGTATTATAGTAGTTTATTCTTGTACATAGGACAGTATTATAGTAGTTATATTCTTGTACATAGGGGCAGTATTATAGTAGTTATATTCTTGAGATAGTAGTATTATACTTAGTTATATCTTGTACATAGGAGCAGTATTATAGTAGTTATATTCTTGTATATAGGAGCAGTATTATAGTAGTTATATTCTTGTACATAGGGCAGTATTTAATGTAGTTTATATTCTTGTATATAGGAGCTAGTATTATAGTAGTTATATTCTTGTAATAGGGGCATATTATAGAGTAATTTGTACAAGAGCAGTATTATAGTAGTTATATTCTTGTACATAGGAGCAGTATTATAGTAGTTATATTCTTGTACATAGGGCAGTATTATAGTAGTTATATTCTTGTACATAGGGGCAGTATTATAGTAGTTATATTCTTGTACATAGGGCAGTATTATAGTAGTTATATTCTTGTACATAGGGCAGTATTATAGTAGTTATATTCTTGTACATAGGGCAGTATTATAGTAGTTATATTCTTGTACATAGGGGCAGTATTATAGTATTTTTTTTATAGTAGTTATATTCTTGTACATAGGGCAGTATTATAGTAGTTATATTCTTGTACATAGGAGCAGTATTATAGTAGTTATATTCTTGTACATAGGGGCAGTATTATAGTATTATATTCTTGTACATAGGGGCAGTATTATAGTAGTTATATTCTTGTAATAGGGGCAGTATTATAGTAGTTATATTCTTGTAATAGGGCAGTATTATAGTAGTTATATTCTGTACATAGGAGCAGTATTATAGTAGTTATATTCTTGTACATAGGGCAGTATTATAGTAGTTATATTCTTGTACATAGGGGCAGTATTATAGTAGTTATATTCTTGTACATAGGGGCAGTATTATAGTAGTTATATTCTTGTACATAGGCATTTATAGTAGTATATTCTTGTAATAGGGCAGTATTATAGTAGTTATATTCTTGTAATAAGGGCAGTATTATATAGTTATATTTGTAATAGGACAGTATTATAGTAGTTATAGTTCTTGTACATAGGGCAGTATTATAGTAGTTATATTCTTGTACATAGGGCAGTATTATAGTAGTTATATTCTTGTACATAGGAGAAGTATACAAGGTAAGTATTATAGTAGTTAATTCTTGTACATAGGGCAGTATTATAGTAGTTATATTCTTGTAATAGGAGCAGTATTATAGTAGTTATATTCTTGTACATAGGGGCAGTATTATAGTAGTTATATTCTTGTAATAGGAGCAGTTTATAGTAGTTATATTCTTGTAATAGGGAGATTTATAGTAGTTATATTCTTGTACATAGGAGCAGTATTATAGTAGTTATATTCTTGTACATATGGAGCAGTATTATAGTAGTTATATTCTTGTACATAGGGCAGTATTATAGTAGTTATATTCTTGTACATAAAGGGCAGTATTATAGTAGTTATATTCTTGTACATAGGGGCAGTATTATAGTAGTTATATTCTTGTACATAGGAGCAGTATTATAGTAGTTATATTCTTGTACATAGGAGCAGTATTATAGTAGTTATATTCTTGTACATAGGGCAGTATTATAGTAGTTATATTCTTGTACATAGGGCAGTATTATAGTAGTTATATTCTTGTACATAGGGGCAGTATTATAGTAGTTATATTCTTGTACATAGGGGCAGTATTATAGTAGTTATATTCTTGTACATAGGGCAGTATTATAGTAGTTATATTCTTGTACATAGGGCATATTATAGTAGTTATATTCTTGTACATATGGGGCAGTATTATAGTAGTTACATTCTTGTACATAGGAGCAGTATTATAGTAGTTACATTCTTGTACATAGGGCAGTATTATAGTAGTTATATTCTTGTACATAGGAGAGTATTATAATAGTTATATTCTTTACATTTACTTTTGTGTATATCCTCTGGGTCTTTCAAAGTTAATCGCTTCACTTAAACGCTGCCAATTTAACGATTATTTATGCACATGAATTATAAGAGACTAAGAACAAACATGGAGAAATTTTAAATAGTTTCTGCGAAATGCTACAATTATTAAAGCAGCAATTTGTATGTAAGTGCTGATCCCGCTGAGCCCATCATCAGCAGACAACCCACCCAAATGGACAAAATGGCATTTTACATTCAGGAAGTCGGAGTCAAGAAAAACAAAGGCGCGTCAGAGTCATTACAGGTTACAGCAGGAAGTTCTATTGGGAAAAAAAAGTTAAACCAACTATCATTTTTGGTTTTGTTTTTCATTTCAAAAAGATTACTTTTATTTTTTCCCCGTAGTACTTATGAAATTGCATCAATTCACTTGTTTTCTGGTTGTTAAAACAATTTACACCCTCATTTTAACCATTTTTGAGCAAATGTTAAAGCGGTCATGTAGCGCCATACAAGAGACATTTGTCTTTTTGTTTTTTTTTCGGCAAGCCAGCTCCCTCTTTAGGTTTACAGATATCTTGTTAAGGATTTGGTACTTAATGAGTTAAAAAAAAGAAACTAAGTCCAAATGGGTGTTTTAAGAATTTTCACTGGGGGGGGCGTGTACTTCTTCCCCCTGTGTAATGTAGACCAATCATGAGCAGGCAGGAACACAAAGGAGGAAGAAAAACACGCCCCCACCAAAGCTTATAGAAGGTTTCTCAGTGTGTGAGATGTAAGGATACAAGTCTAATCTCCTGGTCTATCATTGGGAATCAAAGTATTTGGTATATAAAGAGTAAACGCTATGTCATGGTAGGAGCTATCAGATTGTTTTTATTGGAGGGATGGGGGGGGAGGGGTGTGTTCTGCTTCACTCTGTATGATGCTGACTGATCATAAACCAGCAGTAGTACACAGGAAAAAGAAGAACACGCCCCAACCATAGTTTAGGGCTGGTTTCTTGTAATGATATAGCTCTGATATCCTGTTCTAATCTCCTGCATAAATCAGTGTGGGGAAAGGGCAGTGTAGCTGAGTTGAGCTGTGTCACATTTCAAACCCTGCTATCAGCTCTCATGTTACAGTCAGCTCTGCTGTACTGTCCCTTACCCCATACTTTCCTGTCCAGGGAAGTGTCAGTATCACACTTATGTCTGTTGTACTGAACTTGCACAATGAGATCAGAGCAGGATCTCATTACATCTCACATAAGGGGATTCCAGAACCGGCATGTTACTCTTGTGCAAGATGTAACGACAGCTCTGATATCATTGCAGAGAGAGTACAAGTCGCCTCAGCACAGCAGACATAATTGTGCTACTGACAGACTCAGTAGCCAGGAGCTGTGAGAAGGGATGTCCTGTGACACAGCTAAACTCAGCTGTGCCACCCCTGTCCCACACCGACTCATGCAGGAGGTTAGTCCAGGAGATCAGAGCTGCATCTTTACATCTCACATACTGAGAAACCTGCTATGAGCTATGGTGGGGGTGTGTTCTTTTCTCCCCTGAGAGTTGTTGACTGCTTGTGATTGGTCGGCATTATACAGGGAGAAGAACAACACGCCCCCAGTGCAAACTGTCTGATCACACCTACCTTAAAATAAGCTATTTGGCATACAATGAGTTAACTTTGATTCCCAATATCTTCACAATGGAAAAAAAAGAAAAAAAAAAAAAACAGCTGAGCGCCCAGTTCAACATAAAACAAAATGTGACAGGTCCTCCATAAAGACAAATAACCTGTGTATATTAAAACAGAAATGGACTCCAGTCTCTGACTGCAGTATTTTACGGTGCACAAGGCCTTAAATTTATTAAGAGGGTGTATGCATCTTAAAGGGGTTGTCCGCTTTCAGACACCGCGATGGCGGTGGTGCGAACATTGCGTCGACAGTGAATCAGTGAGCTCAGCAGTCTGAAGGGGGCGCTCCGTCTACGTCAGAGCCGCTGAGCTCACCAATTTGCTGCTGAGCCGTTCAGGTGACTTTCACCAGATACCCGCCTCGTCCGGACTGTCAATCAAACAGGAATGCACCACCGGCCAGCGAAAAAGAAGTCGGGAGGTGGCCATATTCAGTTCTCATTTGGAAGGGGTACTTTTTATTGAAAAAGGGAGACATGAACTAATACAATATTAAAGGGGAACTATTCAATTGAGCAAGTAAAGGACTGGTCATTCTTCTATGTGGACAACCCATGAAGGACTTTACAAAGTCGGGTGAGCTGAACTTGGGACCAGGGCTGTGCAGTTGGGAGTCAGAGTCGTGGAGACTGTGTCCATTTAGGTGGAGTCAGATTCAGGGAACTTGAGGAGTCGAAGGTTTGGCTTGCAGACTGCACACCAGGGCTATGGAGATGTGGAGTTGGAGTCAGATTCAGGGAAATTGAGAAGTCGGAGGTTAGGCTTACAGACTGCACACCAGGGTTATGGAGATGTGGAGTTGGTGGAGTTGGAGTCAGATTCAGGGAACTTGAGGAGTCGGAGGTTTGGCTTACTGACTGCACACCAGGGCTATGGAGATGTGGAGTTGGAGTCAGATTCAGGGAAATTGAGAAGTCGGAGGTTAGGCTTACAGACTGCACACCAGGACTATGGAGATGTGGAGTTGGTGGAGTTGGAGTCAGATTCAGGGAACCTGAGGAGTTGGAGGTTTGGCTTACTGACTGCACACCGGGGCTATGAAGTTGTGGCATTGGAGAGGGATTCAGGGAAATTGAGGAGTCGGAGTCAAGAGTTGGAGTCAGAGTCAAAAGTTTGGCTTACCGACTGCACATCAGGGTTATGGAGTCAGTGTCTATTTAGGTGGAGTCGGTTTCAGGGAAATTGAAGAGTTGGATGTTTGGCTTACCGACAGCATACCACGGCTATGGAGTCTGAGTCAGTGTCCATTTTGGTGGAGTTGAAGTTGGTGGTTTGATTTAGCGACTCCACAGCCCTGCTTGGGACTAATCCAAGCTGCTGTAAAAAGGGTCCCTTATTTTGGTGATCTGAGGACAATATAGGAGATAGGTGCTGAGTAATCGAATATCAAAAAAAGGGAAAATGCAGGTGCAAGCAGCATCCCCAAACAATGAATGGAAACCCCCAGGGAGGTGATGGTGGAGAATTTGCAAAATAAGAAACTATTGATGAGAGATTCTCCTTAAAATGGATGAAATACTCTTATTATTTTATTTCAGATTGCCCACAACTGACGAGAGAGAAAAAAAGATTTCTGCATCCGAATAACAAAGTGCTCAACGTCAATGGATAAAAAGAAGAGGAAAGCTCCTGCCGGCGCCTGTGGTGAGCCGCAGGGAAGGGACAGAATTCTCCAAAAACAACACAATGGAATACAAGACCGCTAAGTACCGACTGCCGAGTCCTTCTCAGCATCCGGCCGGCTCGTCCTCTGCTGTGCCGTCGTCCTTGCTATTATTCTGTGCGCACAATCGGCCGGCGCTGCGCGCTCGCCCGGGATGCGGAGGGGACGAGCGAGGACTGTGGCGAGATAAGACCTGGTCGTGGCATAATAAGGCAGATAAGCAGGATTTTCTCTAACCCTCGGCACCAATCCAATCTCTCAATGTCTTTTGGGATTAGCCCAGACATGTAGGGTCGTAGGGTCGATTACACGGCGGAGGTTAGGCAGACCCCCCCAACGACAACGAGTTAACCAAGACTGATGATAACCATCTCCAGGAGTTCTGCGTTACCGACGGTCTACGGGGAATAGTAATTTTCAGTTTTCTTTTTAGGTTCGGAAACAACAGCAAATGGCATCGGTGGAATGAAATGTCAATGTATTCGGGACGCCGGTTATCCCGGTGCGCAATCAGCAAAAACATCACCTAACCTTTACAGGTAGAAAACAAAGAGAAGAACACAAAAAATAAAACAGCCTCCTAAACAAAACCATTAAAAGGTATACAAGGTACGCCGGAAGAAAGGCGTTCCATCATGGAATCGCTACAGAAGAATTCTGTTTTGCAACCTCTGAAAGCAATTGCAGTCGTAAGAAAGTTAGACCATGCATCAATCACTGTCACGATGGTCTCTCTTAATTTGGAGACTTGTGACAGGTTTGGGACTCTCTGTGTCATTCCTGTATTGAGACTATTTTAAATGTGTTTTTCTTTGGCAGTGTAGGAGTTAATGTCAATTTCTGTAGCTGCAATGCTCCTCAGTTCTCTTCCCAGGTGTGCCTACTTTGTGATCACTCCCATCTCCTTTACATGGTCACATGTTCCAGCATTCCTTGCTGGTGATTGAACTCCATTCCTGACCTGTCTACCTTAGGTGAAGGAGGTTCTCTGGAGAAGCTGACCATTGCCAAGCCGTCTGCTGCCTAGGAGCATGGCAGCAGGCGTGAAGCTGTTTCTGTCACTTCCCTGTTTGTCTCCCATTCCCCTCTTGTTGGTTTTAGTGCAGTGGTTGGGACTAGTGCTCCTGACGGCCATCTCCCTAGTGAGGATTATCTTCAGGGCCAGCAAAGGATTAGGTATCCTGCTTGGCGACGGGGTGAAAGAACCTGAATAGGGAAGGTAGGGAGATCAGGGCACAGTCACAGGTAAATGCAGGTGGTCTCCTTTCCTGCTGTGTGACACTGTTGGTCCATGCGCCACTGTCACGCACTGTATCCAGATGCTCCTAGTCCTATATGATAAATACGACAGTGGTGGTAGGGATTAGATAGGAGTGAAACCCTGGAGGTACAAATACAGGGACTGCATGCTTTAGTCCTGAACATGACCCCATATATCATCGCTAGTCGGTGATTGACTGGTCGGCTCTCCGCCCACATACAGTCAGTCATAAGCGCAACACTTCCAAGGGCGTGAGGATGGGGATTTTTTTTGTAATTTACACAAATAATTATGGCCAATTACTCGGCTTTTAGGGCCAGCGTATGCCAATCACACGTAGCAAGTGGCTCACAATGTCCCGACCACCCAGCGCACCGGAGCACAGCGTTCCAGGCTCCAGTATTTTGAATACGGGAATCCCCCCGACCACCAGTCCCGAACAGGTTCACTCATCTCTAGTAGACATGGGATGCCCAGAACAGACATGGGGAAAAAGGTTCATATCCAGGTCTTAGTCTGATGAAGGTTTATGCGAATCACCCAACCGTCCACTCAGAAGCTGCACACATGGCCGTCAGAGCATGTCCGGGAACCCCAAGTTCTAAGAATATTTGTCATCTTGTCCAGACCATGACTCCATGATGTCACCACTACTTTGGAGTCGTTGGTTCTTCTATCTTGGCGTCGTCCTACGTTGGTCAATCTGGTCATCTACATTTATCCCTTCTTCAGAGTCCTGGTCACAACTCTTTGCACATTGGACATGAGGATGGGCATCTATTATGCTTCATCTTCTTCCAGTCTGTTCTTTCTTAAGACTCATTAACATGTGGGTTCAGACGAGGGATATCGCTGCCTTCTCCTCTACGCCTCTCCAAAATGATTATGAGTGGGATGACTTCATTCATGGAGGCATTGACAAACTTTCTGATAAAAGGGATGTCCTTCTCCAGAGACATCGATCATGAGGTGCCAACATCTCAGCTTGAAACGCGTCATGCTTCTCTTATGGCTCCAAATAAAATTTGGAAGTGTACCATATGCTCAAGTGGAGTTGGCAACATTTGACAAACTTAGGGGCTGAAGCATGAGGAGTCCTTGGCCCTTGATGGGTTGCGGCAACTTTTAAGAATCATCTTCCGCGGACCAGATGGCGCAGCCTTTAGTCTACAGCTTGATAGTAAATAGGTGATATCTCCACCGCTCCCCATTTATTTGGCTACTTTCACATCTAGTAACTATTTCTACCATCCCATCTATATGGTTATTGATGTTAACCTTCCTCACCATCGCTTGTTTCTAAATATTGTGGCCAAGAATTGGCTCACCTCCACCTCCA
The DNA here is from genome assembly GCA_033576535.1 of Allobates femoralis. Lineage (NCBI taxonomy): Eukaryota > Metazoa > Chordata > Amphibia > Anura > Aromobatidae > Allobates > Allobates femoralis. The sequence goes on from JARQOC010000001.1 coordinate 4,128,451, forward strand.
ACTATACCCACACTGTGCTGCCAATATGGGAGGGGTAATGACGCGTTTCACTCATCTACACATTCCATTGAATCTGGCAGATAAAGTGAAGATACTGTAGGGAAGGGGGACAGAACCTCTTACCCGGCATAACACTTTACAGGGGATTGTATACTACTTTCCAATGTTCTGGGGAGATTAAAAAAGAAAAATGAAAAAAAGGGACACTGGATATTAACGCTCTGGTCTGCGAGTATCTACTTTTATTAACTTTTTGACCATTATTAAATCATCATAAAGCAGTAGACAACTCCTCTAAAAAAAAATCGTGGGGAGCTACCATATTTTTCGGACTTTAAGATGCAGCCAGGTATTATAAGAGGAAGATAGAAAAAGAAGATTGAAGCAGCAATGCGGTCATGACGCACTCTTATGGGAGGGGGGGGGGGAATCTTCTGCTGACACTTATGTGGGTAAGGTCTCTTAACCCAATTCTGTACTAATGTTTCCCATCCCGAGTCCCCTTCTAGGTATATATGTCCCAAATCCTAGTGATATGTCCCAAATCCTAGTATACAGTATATGGCCCCCATAATGGACCCCATACTGGTATATGTGCCCCTATCCTGGTATATATGGCGCCAATCATGGACCCATCCTGGTATATATGGCCTCATCCTGGTATATATGATCCCCATCATGGGCCCATCTTGGAATATATGGCCTTTATTACCTTCATCCTGGGCCCATCTTGGTATTTATGACCTCATCCTGGGCCAATCTTGGTATATATGACCTCATCCTGGGCCAATCTTGGTATATATGACCTCATCCTGGGCCTATCTTGGTATATACCAGGATGAGGTCATATATACAGTGCCTACAAGTAGTTTTCAACCCCCTGCAGATTTAGCTGGTTGACACATGCGGGATTAACTTGGCATTGTGACATTTGGACTGTAGATCAGCCTGGAAGTGGGAAATGCTCTGCAGCCAAAAAGATTTTTTTATTTATTTATTTATTTATTTTTAAGCGTTAAAAGTTAATTCAGAGGGTCATTTATTATTCAACCCCTCAAACCACCAGCATTCTGTTTGGTCCCCCTAAAGTATTAAGAAGTAGTTCAGGCACAAAGAACAATGAGCTTCACATGTGTGGATTAATTATCTCTTTTGCCAGCCTTTTCTGACTATTTAAGGCCCTCCCCAAACTTGTGAACAGCACTCATACATGGTCAACATGGGAAAGACAAAGGAGCATTCCAAGGCCATCAGAGACAAGATCGTGGAGGGTCACAAGGCTGGCAAGGGGTACAAAACCCTTTCCAAGGAGTTGGGCCTACCTGTCTCCACTGTTGGGAGCATCATCCGGAAGTGGAAGGCTTATGGAACTACTGTTATCCTTCCACGGCCTGGACAGCCTTTGAAAGTTTCCTCCCATGCCGAGGCCAGGCTTGTCCGAAGAGTCAAGGCTAACCCAAGGACAACAAGGAAGGAGCTCCGGGAAGATCTCATGGCAGTGGGGACATTGGTTTCAGTCAATACCATAAGTAACGTACTCCACCGCAATGGTCTCCGTTCCAGACGAGCCCGTAAGGTACCTTTACTTTCAAAGCGTCATGTCAAGGCTCGTCTACAGTTTGCTCATGATCACTTGGAGGACTCTGAGACAGACTGGTTCAAGGTTCTATGGTCTGATGAGACCAAGATAGAGATCTTTGGTGCCAACCACACACGTGACGTTTGGAGACTGGATGGCACTGCATACGACCCCAAGAATACCATCCCTACAGTCAAGCATGGTGGTGGCAGCATCATGCTGTGGGGCTGTTTCTCAGCCAAGGGGCCTGGCCATCTGGTCCGCATCCATGGGAAGATGGATAGCACGGCCTACCTGGAGATTTTGGCCAAGAACCTCCGCTCCTCCATCAAGGATCTTAAGATGGGTCGTAATTTCATCTTCCAACAAGACAACGACCCAAAGCACACAGCCAAGAAAACCAAGGCCTGGTTCAAGAGGGAAAAAATCAAGGTGTTGGAGTGGCCTAGTCAGTCTCCTGACCTTAACCCAATTGAAAACTTGTGGAAGGAGCTCAAGATTAAAGTCCACATGAGACACCCAAAGAACCTAGATAACTTGGAGAAGATCTGCATGGAGGAGTGGGCCAAGATAACTCCAGAGACCTGTGCCGGCCTGATCAGGTCTTATAAAAGACGATTATTAGCTGTAATTGCAAACAAGGGTTATTCCACAAAATATTAAACCTAGGGGTTGAATAATAATTGACCCACACTTTTATGTTTAAAATGTATTAAAATTCAACTGAGCAACATAACTTTTTGGTTTGTAAGATTTATGCTTCTGTTAATAAATCCTACTCTCATTTGCAGTTTGAAGGCTCTAACTTATTGGCATCTTATCAAACCACCTAAATCTGCAGGGGGTTGAATACTACTTGTGGGCACTGTACAAAGATGGGCCCAAGATGAGGTCATATATATGATCGCCTCTGATGCCAGCAGCTGACTTCACCGTATAAGCAGAGCAGCGCATGACGTCACTGCCGTAGCTGCAGGAATATCGAGCTTCTATGATGTGTCTTCAATAAAAAGACGCTGGGAGTGGCGCGTGCACAGACAGGTCTCTGGTGATATTATATTGAAGGCAGTCTGCCGCAGAAGCACAATGAATATTCACTGCTCCCAACGCCCATAATCTCCCACCCACCCCTCAGCACTGAAGTCTGTACTGAGAGGTGGGTGGAAGATTATGGGCGTGGGGAGCAGTGAATATGCATTTTGCTTTATGGTCCGAAGGATGGCATGTGTGCAATGAGTGGTCTCCGACAACAGTATGTCAAGACAGTCTATGACATCCTCAGGTCTCTAGGAAAATTATATGGTAAGAGGTGACTGCGCATGCGCTGCAAAGTTTTTACACTTTGGAGCTTCTTTTATCAGCTTTCCAGAGAAATGAAGGGGGGGGGGGGGGGGGGTGACTCCAGAAATCGCCTGCGCCATTCTACTTCTTTCCTGACAACTTTAAAACGGATATAAATATGCGCCAATTATGAGCAGACAATCTTGCGCGGCAGCGCCCGGTTTCCTCCTTTCCATTCCGAAATGATGTAGAAAGATCTAAGGCAGACAGAAATGATAAAGCGGGCGTCCCGCCTCGTACCGTACGGCCTCGGCCACGCTGTTGGAGGTGTGCCCGGACAGGGCGTCGTGCAGGTTGCGGATGAAGTAGTCTCGGTACTCTTCTGAGAGCGACATGAACGTGCCGCCCATGACGATGAACTCCACCTTGTCCACGCTGTGCCCCAGCTGCTTCAGCTGTAACATAGAAAACAACATGGCGGTAATTAAATAATGCGCGGAGTGCGCCATTCATATCATTACGAGCTGATGCAATTATTCCCTTGGTGGAACAACAATGTAACATTTCATACAGAACATATTATCTCCAGCTGCCGCAGAGAAAGAAAATGACGTGAAATTATGTGACCCTTCCCCCTACGACAAGACTTCTTATTACATTCCTATTATACCGTAATTATTCCTTTCTCCAGGAAAATAAAATATTTATTTAGTATTCAAAGAATCCAAAATTACAAAAAATTACCGAACTTTTCAGATTATGAGAAAAATTAGCCAAAATACACAATGGGTGACGGAGTCAGAACTTCCTAAGCTTTCTTCATCCAATAGATCAGGACCTTGAAATAAAAGACTTCACACCCCGTGAACCTTTCCCTGTTTTTCACGTTACCCCCATAAACGTGAATGTATTTTATTGGGATTTTATGTGATAACGATACTAAGTACAAAGTATGTGTGAAGTGTAACGGAAAGGATTCCTGGCTTTGTCAATATTTTAGAAATATAAATCTGAATATTGTGTTTTGCATTTGTATTCGGCCCTTTAAATCTGAAAATCCTGAGCGTCCAATTGCCTCCAGAAATCATAGAATCAGTAAACTGATACCTCCTATATGTAATTTATCCTCAGTATAACTACAGCTGCTATGTGAAGCCTCAGAGGCTTGAGTGACAACATTTGAGATCAATCAGCATCATGAAAACCAAGGAACACACTGGACAGGTCAGGAAACCAAGGAACACACTGGACAGGTCAGGAAACCAAGGAACACACTGGACAGGTAAGGAAACCAAGGAACACACTGGACAGGTCAGGAAACCAAGGAACACACTGGACAGGTCAGGAAACCAAGGAACACACTGGACAGGTCAGGAAACCAAGGAACACACTGGATAGGTCAGGAAACCAAGGAACACACTGGATAGGTCAGGAAACCAAGGAACACCCCAGACAGGTCAGATATAAAGTTGTGAAGAAGAGTAAAGCAATGTTGGGCTATTTATTATAACCTAAGTTATGAACATCTCATGGAGCACTGATCAATCCATCATCTTAAAAAAGAAGCAGAACGGCACAACTGCAAACCTACAAGACATGGCCGTCCACCGAGACTGACATCCCAAGGAGAGCACTAATGAGAGAAGAGACGAGAGGAGCTGCAGAGATCACAGCTCAGGGGAGAATCTGTGCACAGGACGACTATTGGTCATAGACTCTACAAATCTGAACTTCATGGAAAAGAAGCAAGAAAGACATTTATGAAAGGCAAAAGCCATAAGAAATCCTGTGTGCAATTTACAAAATTCCATGTAGGGGCAATGTGAGCAGTCGAAGAAGGGTCTCTGGCCAGATGAGAACGTTTTGGTCTAAATACAAAATGTTATGTGTGGTGCAAAACTAACCCTGCACATCACCCTGAAAACTCCATTCCCATCGTCTCGCATGGTGGAGGCAGCATCCTGCTGTGGGGAGGCTTTTCTTCAGCAGGGGCAGGGAAGCTGGTCAGAGGTGATGGGAAGATGGATGGAGCTAAAGACAGGACAATCCTGGAGGAAAACCTGTTAGAGGCTGCAGAAGACCTGAGACTGGGGCGTAGGTTCACCATCCAGCAGGACAACGACCCTCAACATCCTCAGAACTACAATGTTGGGTTTAAATTAGAGCATATTCCTGTATGTGAATGGCCCAGTAACCGTCCAGACCCAAATCACCCAGAATCTGTGGCATCACAGACGTCTCCATCCAATCACTGAGCGAGAGCAAAGAAGAAGAAAATGTCACCTCTAGATGAGCAAAGCTGGAGACAGAGCCCAAAAGACAGAGGAAGGTCCTACAAAGTGCTGACTCAGGGGGTGAATACTAATGCAAGACAGAGGAAGGTCCTACAAAGTGCTGACTCAGGGGGGTGAATACTAATGCAAGACAGAGGAAGATCCTACAAAGTGCTGACTCAGGGGGTGAATACTAATGTAAGACAGAGGAAGGTCCTACAAAGTGCTGACTCAGGGGGTGAATACTAATGCAACACAGAGGAAGATCCTACAAAGTGCTGACTCAGGGGGTGAATACTAATGCAAGACAGAGGAAGGTCCTACAAAGTGCTGACTCAGGGGGTGAATACAAATACAAGACAGAGGAAGGTCCTACAAAGTGCTGACTCAGGGGGTGAATACAAATACAAGACAGAGGAAGGTCCTACAAAGTGCTGACTCAGGGGGTGAATACTAATGCAACACAGAGGAAGATCCTACAAAGTGCTGACTCAGGGGGTGAATACTAATACAAGACAGAGGAATGTCCTACAAAGTGCTGACTACAGGGGTGAATACTAATGTAAGACAGAGGAAGATCCTACAAAGTGCTGACTACAGGGGTGAATACTAATGCAAGACAGAGGAAGATCCTACAAAGTGCTGACTCAGGGGGTGAATACTAATGCAAGACAGAGGAAGGTCCTACAAAGTGCTGACTCAGGGGGTGAATACTAATGTAAGACAGAGGAAGATCCTACAAAGTGCTGACTACAGGGGGTGAATACTAATGCAAGACAGAGGAAGGTCCTACAAAGTGCTGACTCAGGGGGTGAATACTAATGGAAGACAGAGGAAGGTCCTACAAAGTGCTGACTACAGGGGGTGAATACTAATGGAAGACAGAGGAAGGTCCTACAAAGTGCTGACTCAGGGGGTGAATACTAATGCAAGACAGAGGAAGGGCCTACAAAGTGCTGACTCAGGGGTGAATACTAATGCAAGACACAGGAAGGTCCTACAAAGTGCTGACTACAGGGGGTGAATACTAATGCAAGACAGAGGAAGGTCCTACAAAGTGCTGACTACAGGGGGTGAATACTAATGCAAGACAGAGGAAGGTGCTACAAAGTGCTGACTCAGGGGGGTGAATACTAATACAAGACAGAGGAAGCCCTGTACCATCTTGTATAAACCACCTAGTAACACTAGACCACCAGGGGACACAATATTGCAACCCCAAGACAACCAAAACTGCTTCCTTCTGCCTACGAAAACCAAATGTATGAGCCACGGCTTCCCCCTAGATTACAAAAGCAGCAGGGTACTGCCTCAGACCACCAGAGCTAATGACATAATCCCCTCCAATACCTCAGACCACCAGGATAAATCTAATATATAAAGCTGAATGTGTGTGTGTATGTGTGTATGTATGTATGTATGTATGTATGTATGTATGTATGTATGTATGTATGTATGTCCGGGATTGGCATCTACACCGTCGCAACTACAGCCACAAAATTTTGCACAGTCACACATCTGGACCCCGAGAGAGGCGTAGGCTATATTGTGAGGCGAAATTTTAACCCTGCGCGTTCCAGTTCACCAAACAATTTTGCCCCTATCTACATAAAGGGGAAAAAGTGAATGGAAAAGTGTTGGAGTAAAATCGACAGCTGTCAGCTATAGAGACAAAATTTTGCACAGTACACGTCTGGACCCCAGGAGCGTCATAGGCTATACTGTGAGGCGAAATTTTAACCCTGCGCATTCCAATTCACCAAACAATTTTGCCCCTTTCTACATAATGGGGAAAAAGTGACAGTTACCAGTTGACAGTTGTGAATGAGAGGGGCTTAATGATAGCGCCAAAGACTAACAGCACATACCAGCATATAGTCACTAAGGTGGGGCCCCAACATGAGATATTCACCACGCACGGGGACATGTATACACACCACACGCACACAAAGAGTAACAGCAAGTGTATAGTCGCTAAAGTGCAGCCCCAACATTGGATACTCACCACGCACCCCAACAAACACACACACACACACCACAAAGAGACACACACAACACAGAGACACACACCCCCAAGGGGACACACACACACTCTATAGCGACACATGCACTCACCCCACAGGGACACACACACACCACAAAGAGACACACACCACACAGACCCCCCCACAGGGGGACACACACATAGCCACCCTATAGGGACACATGCACTCACCCCACAGGGACACACACACCACAAAGAGACACACACAAAAGAACACACACCACACAGACCCCCCCACAGGGACACACACATACACACCCCATAGGGGCACATGCACTCACCCCACAAGGACACACACACCACAAAGACACACACACATACACACCCTATAGGGGCACATGCACTCACCCCACAGGGACACACACACCACAAAGAGACACACACAACAGAGACACACACCACACAGACCTCCCCCCACAGGGACTCACACATACACACCCCAGGGACACACACACCACACAGACAGACACAGATGTGCACAAATCCCCTCACACAACTCGCCTCATACGTGTGCTATCTTCATTTTCCAAACATAAACATCTGATTAAAAACAGCCAATGTGCAACACATGTGCCATATAGGGAATTAAGGCAGATGTCAGTCACATGAGCCGTCTATTATATGTATGTGTGAGGTAACATATACTGCCCGGCCAGGGGGAGGGTTTACTGTTGGCTGGAGATTTATTATGCTGCCTATAGCAACCAATCACAGCTCAGCTTCTATTTTCCTACAGGTCATTAATATGACATATTCACATTCTATTTTGTTATAGCTAACAGCAGTTATTTATTAACCCGGGCGTAGCCAGGTACTACAGCTAGTATATAATATTTCTTTTTTTCAGGAGGGGTGGATGCATCCTATAGTCTGGTGCATTTCATGTTCCAAATTCACATATAGCAGATAAATGAAATGTCTCATTTTTGTCGTCCCCCCATGCTTTACACTGCAGGTCAACTCCTTCATATTCCCTGCATTGGATAAACAACGAGAAAAGCCAAAGTCTTGACAAGAGATTATTGTCGCTACAATGAGAAAAGAATGGTGATAAACGATGAATATTTACCTGTTCGATTCGGTGTCTTGTCTGCAGGAAGGGGTCGTACCGGGCCCGGATGGCGCGCATGGAGGTCGGCTGTACAGAGAAGGGGACGACACATTAATGGAACAGTAACATGACATAATGAGTAAAGAAAATTTTAAAAGATTGAAAAAAAAAAAAAATATATCAATGTAGTGGCTCCTTAAAGGGGATGTCCACAACACCTTCAAATTTCCTCCTTTCCTTTTTTCCATAAGATCAGCAGAGCCCAGATCCTAAGCTGCGTCGCCCCTCATCCGACCGATCGGGAATCCACGCGCCCCTCATATCTGACAACTATGGAAAACGTTAGCCTTTCTTCTGCTGCCACAGAATTGTTAATAAATGAAGCTCCTGAAATCGTCCTGCACAGACATGATGTCCCGTCCCATAATGTTTTGTTGCTCGACCTTCTGAGGCTTCACTGCGATCACACTGTGATTCCTGGACCTGTCAGTGAGACTTCTGCTCCTCTCCACAGGGATTGTGGCGACTCCTCATTACACTGCTCCAGTGTCCGGGGTTTGTTGCCTCTTCCATGTTTCAGGTCGTTCCAAAGATGCTCAATAGGATTTAGGTCAGGGCTCATAGAAGCCACTTCACAATAGTCCAGTGTTTCCTCTTGCCATTCTTGGGTGTTTTTAGCTGTGTGTTTTTGGTCATTATCCTGTTGACCTGCGACTGAGACCAAGCTTCCTGACACTGGGCAGCACATTTCTCTCTAGAATCCCTTGATAGTCTTGAGATTTCATTGTACCCTGCACAGATTCAAGACACCCTGTGCCAGATGCAGCACAGCAGCCCCAGAATATAACAGAGCCTCCTCCATGTTTCACAGTAGGGACAGTGTTCTTTTCTTGATGGGCTTCATTTTTCCGTCTGTGAACATAGAGCTGATGTGTCGTGCCAAAATGTCACATTTGTCTCATCTGTCCATAGGACATTCTACCAGAAGCTTTGTGACTTGTCAACATGTAGTTTGTCAAATTCCAGCTTGGCTTTTTTATGATTTTTTTTCAATAATGGTGTCCTCCTTGGTCGTCTCCCATGAAGTCACTTTTGCTCAAAACAATGACGGATGGTGCGATCTGACACTGATGTTCCTTGAGCGTGAAGTTCACCTTTAATCTCTTTAGAAGTTTTTCTGGCCTCTTTTGTTACCATTTGAATTATTCGTCACTTTGATTTGTCATCAATTTTCCTCCTGCGTCCACGTCCAGGGAGGTTGGCTACAGTCCCATGGATCTTAAATTTCTGTATAATATGTGTAACTGTAGTCACAGGAACATCAAGCTGCTTGGAGATGATCTTGTAACCTTTACCTTTATCATGCTTGTCTATAATGTTCTTTCTAATCTCCTGAGACAACTCTTTCCTTCACTTCCTCTGGTCCATGTTGAGTGTGGTACACACCATGTCACCAAACAGCACGGTGTCTATCCGTAGCCCTATATACAGCACAGTGACTATCCGTAGCCCTGTATACAGCACGGTGACTATCCGTAGCCCTATATACAGCACGGTGACTATCCGTAGCCCTATATACAGCACGGTGACTATCCGTAGCCCTATATACAGCACGGTGACTATCCGTAGCCCTATATACAGCACGGTGACTATCCGTAGCCCTATATACAGCACGGTGACTATCCGTAGCCCTATATACAGCACGGTGAGTGTCCGTAGCCCTATATACAGCACGGTGAGTGTCCGTAGCCCTATATACAGCACAGTGAGTATCTGTAACCCTATATACAGCACAGTGAGTATCTGTAACCCTATATACAGCACAGTGAGTATCTGTAACCCTATATACAGCACAGTGACTATCTGTAGCTCTATATACAGCACAGTGAGTATCAGGGTGGATTGATTTAAATCACGCCGATTTAAATCATGATTTAAATCACTGATTTAAATCAAAAGTTTTTTTTTAAATATAAATCACGATTAAAATGAGAAGTGAGAGCAGTGTGCATGTGCGCCCATAATTACACGGACGAAACTAGGGGCAACGATCTAACGCCAGGGTGAGGGGGGGACCCCAAAGTAAGTAAAAATCTTTTTTGTTTTACTATATGGCAATAGGTAGGTGTTTAAAAGCAGCATGTCTTAATTGTATAAACTATTAATAGCCTCCACATTTTGTTCATACTGCCCCTTTAATTCCACACTTCTAGCTTGGTTTCAGTTTTGGTTTAGTTTCTTTTTCCCTGCATTCAGTTGACATGCCCAAACTTGTTGGATAGTCAGCAGTGCTTGGCTCAGGCTGTAGTAACAATCAAACTTCATAAGTGATCTGTGTGAGCCATGGCAGCAGGTCATAAGAGAGACCCTATTTGGGTTCATTTTGTTGAGATGCCAGCAGCAGATCTTGGAAAGAAAGGTGCAAGAGCAAAGTGCAAATACTGTCAAAAGGATATCCAAGGACTTGTTTGCCGTTTGAAATCACATTATGAAAACTGCAACCAGAAGGGAAATGAAGATGTTGATAGTGATACAACTAATGTCAATGAACCCCCACAGCTTCTTATGCACCAGGAGCCTAGTACTAGTGGTAAGTCTGGCAATTAATTTACAACCTATTTTTTTAACAGACATTTTACTGGGATGGTTAAAGTCTATGAAAAGAAAAATTTCTAGCACTGGTAGTTCTGGAGTATAGAATTTAAATTTATGTTAAGGCAATATTTCACAGAAAATTAACGCTAAAGGACATGTGCACCTTTATTTTTTTAAGGTGCACATGTCCCCCCCCCCGCAGCGCTCTTACCTCCGATCCCCGCAGCGCTGAGATCCGTGGCTTCGTTTTGACCGTCCGCCTCCCGTCCTCCGGTTGCGGCCTACTCGCAGTGATCCAGCGGCGTGACGTCAGCGGGCCGCACGCTCCATTGAAATGAATGGAGGCGCGCTCGCGGACGGGCAGAACGAAGCCACGGATCCCCGCAGCGCTGACATCGGAGGTAAGTGAGCTGCGGGGGGAGGACATGTGCACACTGTGACTGGCTGCACCTTAAAAAATAAAGGTGCACATGTCCTTTAAGTAAAAATAAAGTGTGTATACGCTTATTTTTTTTTTCATTGTAGGCTGCAATTCACTTTTGAAGTCTGCCAAATTGACCATTTAAAAAAAAAAACATTTTTAAAACTTTTGTGACATAATTTTTTTCAGTTGCTGAGGCTCTGATATTAGTTACCAGTATTACAGCAACCTCACCGGAAAACTTGAGTAGCATAACTTTTGAGACAGCCCTTATAGGACGAGGACCATTACATTGTTCAAAAAGTTTGTTTCAATATTTTCGTTATATTTCTTCAAATACGCAGTCGATTTATATTTTTAATTTCTGTGCTTTCAGGGTCAAATATGGCTTGTGCTGCACGTGACAATCAATATCTGGGTACAACTTCAACAAAGCAGCCCAAAAAAAAACTTTGCGTGCAAGAAAGTGTAGAAAAATTCATCTTAAAGACTACGACGAGCCAGAAAGAACATTTTGATGAATTAATTGCTAAATTCATATTTGCAACCAATTCTTCTTTCCGACTAGTTGAGCACCCATTGTTTGTACAAATGATCGAAGCAATTAGACCAGGCTACAAACCACCAAGTAGATTTGATATCTCAGGAAAACATCTTCAGGCTGTATACGACATAGAAAGAGCGGCTTGTACAAAATATTTGAAAGACCAGGTTGTTAACATGAGCTTGGATGGTTGGAGCAACATCCACAACGACCCCATAATTTGCACTTGTGTCACAAGAGAAGATGGTGAAACTTACCTTACAGACACAATCGACACATCTGGAAATTCACATACTGCTGAATATTTACTTGAAATTGCTAAGAACTCAATTCACCAATGCCAAGAACAGTTTGGATGTAAAGTAAGGAGCTTAGTTACTGATAACGCAAGCAATGTGGCAAAAATGCGAGCGGAACTGGCACAGGATGACACAAATGTCATTACATACGGTTGTTCTGCCCATTTGTTGCATCTTTTGGCAAAAGACCTGCATATTTTGGGTGTCAAGGAACATGTTGTAGAAATTGTTAAATATTTCCGCAATAATCATTTTGCACATGCAACCTACAAGGAAATGGGAGGACTGAAGTTGGTTCTACCACAAGATGTTAGATGGAATACCTTGGCTGACTGCTTGGAACTGTTTATTAACAACTGGTCAAAATTACTGTCCATTTGCGAAACACATCGGGATAAAATTGATGCTAATATACGAAGCAAAGTATTAAATCTTGGTGTGAAGAGAAATGCCGAGGACCTTTTGGAAAGGTTAAAGCCAATATCGATTGCGTTGGATAAAATGCAGAAAGATACTGCAACCATAGCTGATGCCACAGAAGTTTGGAAAGATTTAGAAGGTTCTCTAGATCTCTTGAACCTCTCAAACAATGTAAAGGTTGCAATACAGCACCGCAAGGACCAAGCATTAAAAGAAGAACACTATTTAGCCAATATCTTGCATCCCATCTACAGAGGGAAAAAATTATCTGAGGCGGAAATCAACTCTGCAATGGAGTGGCTCGCCAATACTAACCATGACATTGTGGCAACTGTGCTGAAATTGAAGTGTGAATCTGCACCATTTCAAAAATACATGTTTGCAGATAACGTCGTTAATGAACTAAAACCACTGGACTGGTGGAAGTCGCAATCACTTGTTCTTCCAGCAAAGATAATAAATCTAGCTACTCAGCTACTGACTGCATCGGCTTCATCCGCAGGAGTAGAGAGATTGTTTTCTTCATTTGGTTTTGTGCACACAACAGTCCGAAACCGCTTAGCAACTGCTAAAGCAGGACAACTGGTTTTCCTATTAAAAGTCCTAAATAAACAGTAGGCTTAAAGGACTGATGTATTCACTGAAGATGTTTGCTTACTTCAAACGTTAGAGATAGGCTATTGTTAAAAAGTACTTAAGGGGGTGTCACACGCGTCAATATCGCCTGCACGATATCGGCTGCACGTGACGTTGCAGCGATATTGACGCGTGTGACATACTGCATCAACCAGCGATAAATCGCTGGTTGATGATCGCCAGGTTTTAGAATCAGTCCTAAAACCTGGCGATTGTCGCCCGGTGGACACGCAGCATCGCTGCGTGTGACACCGGGACTAGCGATATTCCAGCTCCCAGCGCCTCTCACAAGCGCTGGGAGCTGGTCTCCAAGGTACACTGCGGGTAACTAGGCAGCGCGCGCTGCCTAGATACCCGACTGTGTACCTTAGTTACCAGCCTCCTCCGCTCACCCGGTGAGCGGAGGAGGCTGGTAACTAAGGTACACTGCGGGTAACTAGGCAGCGCGCGCTGCCTAGATACCCGACTGTGTACCTTAGTTACCAGCCTCCTCCGCTCACCGGGTGAGCGGAGGAGGCTGGTAACTAAGGTACACGTCGGGTATCTAGGCAGCGCGCGCTGCCTAGTTACCCGCAGTTTACCTTGGAGACCAGCCTGCTCCCGCTTCCAGCAGGCTGGCAGCGGGAGCAGGACATCGTGGAAACGATATTTAAATCGTTTCCATGATGTCACTGGTCAATTGATCGCTGGTGAGTCTGTCTGTGTGACAGCTCACCAGCAATCAGCCGTCAATGTCGTCAGCGATCATCTCGCTGACGACATTGACGCGTGTGACACCCCCTATACTCTCTGTAGTTCAATTCTGAGTGTTTAATAGTGCAAATAAAAATTATTAGGTTTCATAATCAACTGTTTTAATATTTTTATTTGTGTAAAACAATTAGATTTGCAAAAAGACAAAGTTTTGCTTGTGTACAACTTGATTAAAAAATCTGATTTAAATCAAATGATTTAAATCAAAAAAATCTGATTTAAATCAAAAAAATCTGATTTTTTTGATTTTTTTTTTAAAAAATCAAGATTTTTATCCACCGAGTATCTGTAGCTCTATATACAGCACAGTGAGTATCTGTAGCTCTATATACAGCACAGTGAGCATCTGTAGCCCTATATACAGCACAGTGACTATCCGTAGCTCTATATACAGCACAGTGACTATCCGTAGCTCTATATACAGCACGGTGACTATCTGTAGCCCTATATACAGCACAGTGAGTATCTGTAGCTCTATATACAGCACAGTGAGTATCTGTAGCCCTATATACAGCACAGTGACTATCTGTAGCCCTATATACAGCACAGTGAGTATCTGTAGCTCTATATACAGCACAGTGAGTATCTGTAGCTCTATATACAGCACAGTGAGTATCTGTAGCCCTATATACAGCACAGTGACTATCTGTAGCCCTATATACAGCACAGTGAGTATCTGTAGCTCTATATACAGCACAGTGAGCATCTGTAGCCCTATATACAGCACAGTGAGCATCTGTAGCCCTATATACAGCACAGTGAGTATCTGTAGCCCTATACACAGCACAGTGAGTATCTGTAGCCCTATACACAGCACAGTGACTATCTGTAGCCCTATATACAGCACAGTGAGCATCTGTAGCCCTATATACAGCACAGTGAGTATCTGTAGCTCTATATACAGCACAGTGAGCATCTGTAGCTCTATATACAGCACAGTGAGTATCTGTAGCTCTATATACAGCACGGTGAGCATCTGTAGCTCTATATACAGCACAGTGAGCATCTGTAGCTCTATATACAGCACAGTGAGTATCTGTAGCCCTATATACAGCACAGTGAGTATCTGTAGCCCTATATACAGCACAGTGAGTATCTGTAGCCCTATATACAGCACAGTGAGCATCTGTAGCCCTATATACAGCACAGTGAGTATCTGTAGCCCTATATACAGCACAGTGAGTATTTGTAGCCCTATATACAGCACAGTGAGTATTTGTAGCCCTATATACAGCACAGTGAGTATTTGTAGCCCTATATACAGCACAGTGAGTACCTGTAGCCCTATATACAGCACAGTGAGTATCTGTAGCTCTATATACAGCACAGTGACTATCTGTAACCCTATATACAGCACAGTGACTATCTGTAGCTCTATATACAGCACAGTGACTATCTGTAGCCCTATATACAGCACAGTGAGTATCTGTAGCCCTATATACAGCACAGTGAGTATCTGTAGCCCTATATACAGCACAGTGACTATCTGTAGCCCTATATACAGCACAGTGACTATCTGTAGCCCTATATACAGCACAGTCAGTATCTGTAGCCCTATATACAGCACAGTGAGTATCTGTAGCCCTATATACAGCACAGTGAGTATCTGTAGCCCTATATACAGCACAGTGAGTATCTGTAGCCCTATATACAGCACAGTGAGTATCCGTAGCCCTATATACAACACGGTGAGTATCTGTAGTCCTATATACAGCACAGTGACTATCTGTAGCCCTATATACAGCACAGTGACTATCCGTAGCCCTATATACAGCACAGTGACTATATGTAGCTCTATATACAGCACGGTGAGTATCTGTAGCCCTATATACAGGCCCACTGACTGATTACAAGATTGTAGACACCTGTGATGATAATTAGTGGACACACCTTGATGTAACTTGTCCCTTTTGTCACATTATTTTCAGGAGAACCATCATTTCTGTCCAGGCTGATTTCATGAGGTTACTGTGTTAAAAAAAATTCTGTGGCAGCAGAAAAGCATTGTCTGACCTTCATTTTCATAGATTTGTCATTTATTATTACTTTTGTCAGACTAAAGTTATTTCGGTGACCATTATGGGTTTTACTTTCATTAAATGAGGGGCACTGATAATTTTGACCACGTGGGTGTATATATTATATATACACATACAGGGTGGGCCATTTATATGGTTGCACCCAAATAAAATAGGAATGGTTGGGGATAACAACTTCCTGTTTATGGCACATTAGTATATGGGAGGGGGGAAACTTTTCCAGATGGGTGGTGACCATGACGGCCATTTTGAAGTCGGCCATTTTGGATCCAACTATTTTTTTCAATGGGTAGAGGGTCATGTGACACATCAAACGTATTGAGAATTTCATAAGAAAAACAATGGTGTGCTTGGTTTTAACAAAACTTTATTCTATCATGAGTTATTTACAAGTTTATGACACTTATAAAATGTGTTCACAGTGCTGCCCATTGTGTTGGATTGTCAATGCAACCCTCTTCTCCCACTCCTGACCACTGATAGCAACAACACAGAAGAAATGCAGCACAGGCCTCCAGGATCCGCTGTGTCAGATGCAGCACAGGCCTCCAGGATCCGTTGTGTCAGAGGCTGCACATCTCGTATCTTCACAGCATAGACAATGGTCTTCAGATGAGGGATGAGGAAAACAAAACTAGCGCCATTGGTCTGACACTAACCCACAGTGGATAGATCCCTCCAAGACTGCTGGAACACAGACATTGATGGTATGGTGCGGTGTATGGGGTACAAAGATAATTGGGCCATTCTTCATCAATAGAAACCTCAACAGGTCCACTATATGGGAGTAGCAGCTTCACGTTCCTGGTTGTACACCACAGGTTGTCAATCAAACCCAAGATATCTGATCTATCTACCCACTTGGCTATGGGGCATTATATATGTATTTTCTTCACCATGTAATTGCATTGATTTCTTGTGAATAATTGACTCATCTATCCAGAACCTGTTAATGTTGTATAAGCTTCCAATTAACAATGAATTTTCTGGGTACTGTACCCACCCCTATACAGAAACCAGCGCTGTATTCCACTTTACCCTAGCCCTGCCTACTCATGTGATAATATGTGTAAAGACAGGCCTGGTTTCTGTTCTCACTTGTTCAATAAATGCTCATATAATTTATCACTGCAATACTGTAGAGCGCGTAGATTACAGAGGTTCTTCTTCTTCCTTCTGCAAAATTTTGCACATACACCCCATTTGACTTAGGGTTTGTAGGGGGATGCAGATTTGGGGGGGTGGGGAGCGTTGGTGTATGCGGCGGGTTGCAGGGAAGGTTTGATGCATATATTGGACATATACACTGAGTGTATGTCTGCGTGTGAGTGTAACTAAGAACAGTTAGTTACTATGCCCAGGCAAAGATGGCTCTACAACTAGTGTGTGTAATATATATATATATCTCATACACAGTATAGACACACCTTCTCATTCAAAGAGTTTTCTGTATTTTCATGACTATGAACATTGTAGATTCACACTGAAGGCATCAAAACTATGAATTATCACATGTGGAATTATATACTTAACAAAAAGTGTGAAACAACTGATAATATGTCTTATATTCTAGGTTCTTCACAGTAGCCACCTTTTGCTGTGATTACTGCTTTGCACACTCATGGCATTCTCTTGATGAGCTTCAAGAGGTAGTCACCGGAAATGGTCTTCACTTCACCGGTGCACTGTCAGGGTTAATAAGTGAGATTTCTTGCCTTATAAATGGGGTTGGGACCATCAGTTGTGTTGTGCAGAAGTCTGGTGGATACACAGCTGATCGTCCTACTGAATAGACTGTTAGAATTTGTATTATGGCAAGAAAAAAGCAGCTAAGTAAAGAAAAGCGAGCGGCCATCATTACTTTAAGAAATGAAGGTCAGTCAGTCCAAAGCATTGGGAAAACTTTGAAAGTGTCCCCAAGTGCTACAAAGAAACCGGCTCACATGAGGACCGCCCCAGGAAAGGAAGACCAAGAGTCACCTCTGCTGCGGAGGATAAGTTCATCCAAGTCACCAGCCTCAGAAATCGCAGGTTATCAGCAGCTCACATTAGAGACCAGGTCAATGCCACACAGAGTTCTAGCAGCAGACACATCTCTACAACAACTGTTAAGAGGAGACTTTGTGCAGCAGGCCTTCATGGTAGAATAGCTGCTAGGAATCCACTGCTAAGGACAGGCAACAAGCAGAAGAGACTTGTTTGGGCTAAAGAACACAAGGAATGGACATTAGACCAGTAGAAATCTGTGCTTTGGTCTGATGAGTCCAAATTTGAGATCTTTGGTTCCAACCACCGTGTCTTTGTGCGACGCAGAAAAGGTGAACGGATGGACTGTACATGCCTGGTTCCCACCGTGAAGCATGGAGGAGGAGGTGTGATGGTGTGGGGGGGCTACGTCAGATGACCTGGTCTCCACAGTCACCAGACCTGAACCCAATCGACATGGTTTGGGGTGAGCTGGACGCAGAGTGAAGGCAAAAGGGTCAACAAGTGCTAAGTATATCTGGGAACTCCTTCAAGATTGTTGAAGACCATTTCCGGTGACTACCTCTTCTTCAAGAGAATGCCAAGAGTGTGCAAAGCAGTAATCAAAGCAAAAGGTGGCTACTCTGAAGAACCTAGAATATAAGACATATTTTCAGTTGTTTCACACTTTTGTTCAGTATATAATTCCACATGTGATAATTCATAGTTTTGATGCCTTCAGTGTGAATCTACAATTCTCATAGTCATGAAAATAAAGAAAACTCTTTGAATGAGAAGGTGTGTCCAAACGTTTGGTCTGTACTGTATATAAAAAGGAACATTTACTGAAGCGGCCACAGCAAACACACTTTATTTTCATTTATTTTTAATCTGAAAAGGGAGGGAATTCAAATCATATTTTTCAAATACACATTTTTTTATAACAAATGATACATATTTATTTATTTTTTACTATTTCATGTTTTTAAATGCACAGATTGGAACATACCTCATATCCTGTATATGATTGTGTGGAGTATTCAAAATCAGAATCCGGACCACCAGGACAATATCTGCAGGAGAGGACAACACACGGAGAGAATCAGCAATGTACACAGTGACTGCACCAGCAGAATAGTGAGTGCAGCTCTGGAGGATAATACAGGAGGTAACTCAGGATCAGTAATGTAATGTATGTACACAGTGACTCCACCAGCAGAATAGCGAGTGCAGCTCTGGAGTATAATACAGGAGGTGACTCAGGATCAGTAATGTAATGTATGTACACAGTGACTGCACCAGCAGAATAGGGAGTGCAGCTCTGGAGTATAATACAGGAGGTAACTCAGGATCAGTAATGTAATGTATGTACACAGTGACTGCACCAGCAGAATATTGAGTGCAGCTCTGGAGCATAATACAGGAGGTAACTCAGGATCAGTAATGTAATGTATGTACACAGTGACTGCACCAGCAGAATAGTGAGTGCAGCTCTGGAGTATAATACAGGAGGTGACTCAGGATCAGTAATGTAATGTATGTACACAGTGACTGCACCAGCAAAATAGTGAGTGCAGCTCTGGAGTATAAAACAGGAGGTGACTCAGGATCAGTAATGTAATGTATGTACACAGTGACTGCACCAGCAAAATAGTGAGTGCAGCTCTGGAGTATAAAACAGGAGGTAACTCAGGATCAGTAATGTAATGTATGTACACAGTGACTGCACCAGCAGAATAGTGAGTGCAGCTCTGGAGTATAATACAGGAGGTAACTCAGGATCAGTAATGTAATGTATGTACACAGTGACTGCACCAGCAGAATAGTGAGTGCAGCTCTGGAGTATAATACAGGAGGTGACTCAGGATCAGTAATGTAATGTATGTACACAGTGACTGCACCAGCAAAATAGTGAGTGCAGCTCTGGAGTATAAAACAGGAGGTAACTCAGGATCAGTAATGTAATGTATGTACACAGTGACTCCACCAGCAGAATAGTGAGTGCAGCTCTGGAGGATAATACAGGAGGTAACTCAGGATCAGTAATGTAATGTATGTACATAGTGACTGCACCAGCAGAATAGTGAGTGCAGCTCTGGAGTATAATACAGGAGGTAACTCAGGATCAGTAATGTAATGTATATACACAGTGACTCCACCAGCAGAATAGTGAGTGCAGCTCTGGAGTATAATACAGGAGGTAACTCAGGATCAGTAATGTAATGTATGCACACAGTGACTGCAGCAGCAGAATAGTGAGTGCAGCTCTGGAGTATAATACAGGAGGTAGCTCAGGATCAGTAATGTAATGTATGTACACAGTGACTGCACCAGCAGAATAGTGAGTGCAGCTTTGGAGTATATAAAATAAGTCAATTCCTTTTTCTCCTTTACTCATCTGTTCTATATCTGCACAATAAATACACTTCAAGCCAACTGCTCCAGAGTCTACAACTTACATATCAGAACGCTGGTTATCCAGAATGCAAAACTGAATCAAAGCCCGTCCCTACAGAGAAAGACAGGTTCAGAACTATTTCTAATTTTAATTTGGCCCATTTGCAAGAACAGCCATGCTGACATTTGCTTATGCCAGTCAGCGTAAGACCAGCTATGTTTCATCTCTCTGTTTATCTTCTTTTCTCTGCACCCATCTTCTGTTTGTTAAGAAGCAGGTGACGTGTTGTTTAGCAGTATATACCTATGCTAGAATTTTGTTGTTTGCTTTACTCACTATGGGATCTCTTCCTATTTCATCACACTTTCCTCTTAGTTGCACTTTATCTGCCCTCCATTTTTTTAGGAGGTATGTGAAGCGCTCGACAGCCAATCAGGTAGATTAGGTCCAAGTTACCATCGCTTAGTCTGTGGTTAGAGCCATCTCAGCTCATGCAGGAACCATTAGGGACTGTAGGGTTGGGATCTCTAGTCAGTGCAGGAACCATTAGGGACTGCAGAATTAAAACCATTAAAGACTGCAGGGTTGGGTTCTGTGCAGGAACCACTAAAGACTGCAGGGTTGGGATCTCTAATTTGTGCAGGAAGCATTAGCGAATGCAGGGTTAGGATCTCCAGTCTGTGCAGGAACCATTAGAGACTGCAGGACTTGGATCTCTAGTCTGTGCAGGAACCATTAGGGACTGCAGGGTTAGGAACTGGCTGGGTCAGATGCAATTTTTTAGCGTATTCAATTTCCCATGTGGCTTTCTAGACGACCATAACAGTTGTCAACTGTTTTCGGACCATGGCTTTCGCTACAGGCGACAATAAGGGCTCGTTCACACTGGTGTATACTCTCAAACGAGAGAATCAGATTATGTAAATGACACTCAGCTCACACTCTGCAGGTAGATAAAATACAGACTTACGAAATGACGACAGAACATTTTACTTACACACAGATGTTTCCAGTGAAGTTAATGTGAGGACATCGGTGCGGCTTACACATGACCGCGACTACAGCAATCTGCAGGAGAACACAAACAATATTCTTATATATAGGGGGCAGTATTATAGTAGTTATATTCTTGTACATTATTACAGTAAATAAAAAAGCCAGAAAGCCAGCGCTGCCTGTGGTTAGCACGCAGTACATAAAGTGCATGTGCACATATTCATTTCTAACTGAATTTAAAATGAGACATTTAGCAGACAAGTGATCAATTCTTTGAGCCACCCCGCCACGTCACGGCATTCTCAGATGGGGAAGTCCTACTCTACGTTTTTTATATACGCTGTGCCATTACGGCCTCATGAATGCGTGAAAAACAAGACCACATTTAATGCACACGTACCTTAAGCATTTCTGAACCACTTCCACGTAGCCAGAAGGGCAAGCGCAGATAAAAGCCGACCAGGTCCAGACATGACATCCGGACATTATCAGATCTTATCCCCACACTGCCAGACCATCAACCATAGATGAGGGTGGAACAGGCCTAGACACATGTGCAGCAATCAAGCAGAGTCTATGGACAGGGTGTGGGTGCTGTATGTGTGTACAGCGGCCTAGATCAATCACAATAAAGACAGATAGAATGGCATACAAAACCAAGCGTCCATGGCAAAATGTGGGGGTCAGCCTCAAACCAGTAACAAATAAAACCCTGCCCATAGGCTCTATTTGATTGTTACACATGTGTCTGGGCCTGTTCCACCCTCATCCATAGTTGCTGGTCTGGCAGTGTGGGGGTCAGATCTGATAATGTCCGGACCTGGTCGGCCTTTATCTGCGCTTGCTCTTCTGGCACCATGGAAATGGTTCAGAAATGCTTCAGATACGTGTGTATTAAATGTGGTCTTTCTTTTAATACATTCAGGAGGCCGTAATGTCACAGGGTATATAAAAAACGTAGAGTAAGACTTCCCCATCTGAGAATGCCGTGGCGGGGTAGCTAAAAGAATTGATCAATTTTTTGGCAAATGTCTCAGTTTTAAAGTACAGTTAGAAATTAATATGTGCATATGCACTTTTTGCACTGTGTGCTAACCACAGGCAGCGCTGGATTCTTGGCTTTTTTCAGTCAGTATTATGATAGTTATATACTTGTACATAGGAGCAGTATTATAGTAGTTATATTCTTGTACATAGGGGCAGTATTATAGTGGTTATATTCTTGTACATAGGGGCAGTATTATAGTAGTTATATTCTTGTATATAGGAGCAGTATTATAGTAGTTATATTCTTGTACATAGGGGCAGTATTATAGTAGTTATATTCTTGTACATAGGGGCAGTATTATAGTAGTTATATTCTTGTACATAGGAGCAGTATTATAGTAGTTATATTCTTGTACATAGGGGCAGTATTATAGTGGTTATATTCTTGTACAGAGGAGCAGTATTATAGTAGTTATATTCTTGTACATAGGAGCAGTATTATAGTAGTTATATTCTTGTACATAGGAGCAGTATTATAGTAGTTATATTCTTGTACATAGGAGCAGTATTATAGTAGTTATATTCTTGTACATAGGAGCAGTATTATAGTAGTTATATTCTTGTATATAGGAGCAGTATTATAGTAGTTATATTCTTGTACATAGGAGCAGTATTATAGTAGTTATATTCTTGTATATAGGAGCAGTATTATAGTAGTTATATTCTTGTACATAGGAGCAGTATTATAGTAGTTATATTCTTGTACATAGGGGGCAGTATTATAGTAGTTATATTCTTGTACATAGGAGCAGTATTATAATAGTTATATTCTACTACATAGGGGCAGTATTATAGTAGTTATATTCTTGTACATAGGAGCAGTATTATAGTAGATATATTCTTATACATAGGAGCAGTATTATAGTAGTTATATTCTTGTACATAGGGGGCAGTATTATAGTAGTTATATTCTTGTACATAGGAGCAGTATTATAGTAGTTATATTCTTGTATATAGGAGCAGTATTATAGTAGTTATATTCTTGTACATAGGAGCAGTATTATAGTAGTTATATTCTTGTACATAGGGGGCAGTATTATAGTAGTTATATTCTTGTACATAGGAGCAGTATTATAATAGTTATATTCTACTACATAGGGGCAGTATTATAGTAGTTATATTCTTGTACATAGGAGCAGTATTATAGTAGATATATTCTTGTATATAGGGGCAGTATTATAGTAGTTATATTCTTGTACATAGGAGCAGTATTATAGTAGTTATATTCTTGTATATAGGAGCAGTATTATAGTAATTATATTCTTGTACATAGGGGCAGTATTATAGTAGTTATATTCTTGTACATAGGAGCAGTATTATAGTAAATTATTATTATTGGCTTGTGGTTGACCACCACTTTTTGCGTGCGCGCATGGTTATGCATACCATTCTGTCTTTATTGTGATTGATCTAGACCGCTTTACCCACATACAGCAGCCACACCTTGCCCATAGGCTCTGCTTAACTGTTGCACATGTGTTTGGACCTGTTCTGCCCTCATCCATGATTGCGGTTCTGGCAGTGTGGGGGTCAGATCTGATAATGCCCCGACCTGGTCTGACTATCTGTGCTGCCCTTCTGGCGCCATGAGAGTAGTTCAGAAATGCTTCAGGTACATGTGCATTTAATATGGTTCTACTTTTAATGCATTCAGGCAGCCGTAAAGGCACAGCGTATACAAAAAACGTAGAGTAGGACTGTCCCATCTGAGAATGCCGTAACGTGGCGGGGTAGCTCAAAGAATTGATCAATTGCTTGCTAAATGTCTCAGTTCAAAGTACTGTTAGGAATTAATATGTGCATATGCACTTTTTGTATTGCAAGCTAATCACAGGCAGCGCTGGCTTCTTGGCTTTTTTATTCAGTATTATAGTAGTTATATTCTTGTATATAGGAGCAGTATTATAGTAGTTATATTCTTGTACATAGGAGCAGTATTATAGTAGATATATTCTTGTACATAGGGGCAGTATTATTATAGTAGTTATATTCTTGTACATAGGAGCAGTATTATAGTAGTTATATTCTTGTACATAGGGGCAGTATTATAGTAGTTATATTCCTGTACATAGGGGCAGTATTATAGTAGTTATATTCCTGTACATAGGGCAGTATTATAGTAGTTATATTCTTGTACATAGGGGCAGTATTATAGTAGTTATATCCTTATACATAGGAGCAGTATTATAGTAGTTATATACTTGTATATAAGGGCAGTATTATAGTAGCTATATTCTTGTATATAGGAGCAGTATTATAGTAGTTATATTCTTGTATATAGGAGCAGTATTATAGTAGTTATATTCTTGTACATGGGTGCAGTATTATAGTAGTTATATTCTTGTACATAGGGGGCAGTATTATAGTAGTTATATTCTTGTACATAGGGGGCAGTATTATAGTAGTTATATTCTTGTACATAGGGGGCAGTATTATAGTAGTTATATTCTTGTACATAGGAGCAGTATTATAGTAGTTATATTCTTGTATATAGGAGCAGTATTATAGTAGTTATATTCATGTACATAGGAGCAGTATTATAGTAGTTATATTCTTGTATATAGGGGCAGTATTATAGTAGATATAGTCTTGTATATAAGGGCAGTATTATAGTAGTTATATTCTTGTATATAGGAGCAGTATTATAGTAGTTATATTCTTGTATATAGGAGCAGTATTATAGTAGTTATATTCTTGTATATAGGAGCAGTATTATAGTAGTTATATTTTTGTACATAGGAGCAGTATTATAGTTATATTCTTGTATATAGGAGCAGTATTATAGTAGTTTTACCCAATCCCTCTTCTCCACACACGCACGGCCCCCACGCAAACTCTCCTGCTCCCACCTCCTAACCCTCTCGCTGCTTCTCCTACTTGCAGGTGACATATCCCCCAAACCGGGACCCCCCCCCACCACATCCCTCCACTCACCTCCAATTCACGCCCATCCCCCATCACAAACTCTCGCAACCCCCACAACCTTATACCCATTCACCCAACCCCAGTCCCCCTGTCTGGAGCACTCTGGAATGCCCGCTCAGTGTGCAACAAACTCCCCTACATCCACGACCTCTTCATCACCAATAAATTCAAATTCCTCGGCCTCACCGAAACTTGGCTCACCCTCGCCGACACAGCCTCCCCTGCTGCCCTCTCCTATGGCGGACTCACGCTTTCCCACACACCACGCCCTAATAGCACCCGTGGCGGTGGTGTGGGTATACTCTTGTCCGACAGCTGCTCCTTCATTCCCACTACACCGCCCTCCTCCGCCTCTTTTCCCTCCTTCGAACTGCACTCTGTTTGCATTTTCTCCCCCTGTAACCTACAGCTCGCAGTCATCTACCGACCCCCGGGACCCACCGCCTCCTTCCTTGACCACTTCAACACTTGGCTTCTCCACTTCCTCTCCTCCGACATCCCCACCATCATCATGGGCGACTTCAACATCCCCATTGACACCCCCGACCCGCCTACCTCCCGACTCCTATCTCTGACCACCTCCTTTGGCCTCTCCCAATGGTCCTCCTCAGCCACTCACAAAGACGGCCACACGCTTGACCTCATCTTCTCCCGCCTCTGTTCCCTCACCAACCTCTCAAACTCACCCCTCTTCCAATCTGACCACAACCTGTTGACCTTCTCCTCCCTCTTTCCCCCTACCTCACCCCCCCCCCCCCTCTCCGGAAACTCAGTCACCCGCGCAGAAACCTTAAACTCATCGATTTCAACTCACTCTCCCACTCCCTCCTCCCTCTCGCAGACCTCGCCTCCTCACCCGACGTTAACACTGCTGCCACCCTCTACAACTCCACACTAACTGCGGCTCTCAACCAGGCTGCCCCCCTCACCCACACCAAAACCCGCACACTCAGACAACCCTGGCTCACCTCTCTCACAAAAGAGCTTCGCCGAACGTCCAGGGCCGCTGAACGGAGATGGAAGAAATCCCACTCCACGGCCCACCTCACCATCTACAAGCAATCCCTCTCCAACTTCAAGGACGCACTCACCGCCGCAAAGCAAACCTACTTCTCTAACTTAATCAACACACTGTTCCGTAACCCCAAACAACTATTTAAAACCTTCAACTCCCTTCTCCGCCCCCCTGCACCTCCTCCTTCCCCCCTCATCTCCGCCGACGACTTCGCCACCTACTTCAAACACAAGATGACAAAATTAGAGAAAGCTTTGGCCCAACGTCCCCCCAACCCACCACCATCACCGCCCAACCCTCCTCGACCAAGGGAAGCTTCTCCAACGTGACTGAAGCCCAGCTCTCCACCCTCCTGTCACGATCTCACCTCACCACCTGCGCCTCTCGACCCACTCTCTACCCATCTCATCCCAAACCTCACCACCACCCTCATTCCTGCCCTAACCCACCTCTTCAACCTATCACTCACTACTGGTGTCTTTCCCTCATCCTTCAAACACGCCTTAATCTCACCCATCCTCAAAAAACCCTCCCTCGACCCATCATCCGTCGCCAACTACCGCCCAATATCCCTTCTCCCTTTCGCTTCCAAACTACTCGAACAACACGTCCACTCTGAACTGTCCTCCTACCTATCCTCCCGCACCCTCTTCGACCGCCTGCAATCCGGTTTCCGACCCCACCACTCCACCGAAACAGCCCTCACTAAAGTCACCAATGACCTCCTGACCTCCTGACCGCGAAGCGGAAAAAACACTACTCCGTCCTCCTCGACCTATCCGCCGCCTTCGACACAGTCGACCACTCCCTCCTACTCCAAATCCTAGAATCCCTTGGTATCACTGACCTCGCCCTCTCCTGGATCTCCTCATATCTTACGGACCGCACCTTCAGTGTCACCCACTCCCACACCTCCTCCTCGACCTACCCCCTTACTGTTGGCGTCCCGCAGGGATCGGTACTGGGACCGCTACTTTTTTCCATCTACACCCTTGGCCTAGGTCAACTCATCGAGTCCCACGGCCTCCAGTACCATCTCTACGCCGACGACACCCAGATCTACCTCTCCGGGCCCGACATCACCTCCCTTCTGTCTAAAATCCCCCAATGCCTGTCTGCCATCTCATCTTTCTTCTCTGCTCGCTTCCTCAAGTTGAACATGGACAAAACAGAGTTCATTGTCTTCCCCCCCAGCCGCCCTTCCCCTCTGCCAGACCTGTCAATCCGAGTCAATGACTGCTCCCTCTCCCCAGTCCCCCACGCAAAGTGCCTCGGGGTCACCCTCGACTCCTCCCTCTCCTTCAAGCCCCACATCCAAGCCCTCACCACCTCCTGCCGACTCCAACTCAAGAACATATCACGTATCCGCCCGTTTCTTAATCATGACACCGCCAAAACTCTCGTCCACGCCCTCATCATCTCCCGCCTCGACTACTGCAACCAATTGCTCACCGATCTCCCTGCCTCCTCCCTTGCACCTCTCCGCTTTATCCTAAACTCAGCTGCCCGACTAATACACCTGCCTCCTCGCTACTCCCCTATCTCCCCTCTCCGCATGGCACTCCACTGGCTCCCCACCTCCCTAAGACCTCACTTTAAAATCCTAACCCTGACCTACAAAGCCATCCACAACCTGTCCCCCCCTACATCTCCAACATGGTCTCCCGATACCAACCCGCACGCAACCTACGCTCCTCACAGGAACTCCTCCTCTCCTCCCCCCTCATCTCATCCTCCCACAACCGCATACAAGACTTCTCCCGCGCCTCCCCTAGACTCTGGAACTCTCTCCCCCAGCACGTCCGACACTCGCCTACCCTCAAGAGCTTCAAAAAGAACCTCAAAACTCAGCTATACCAACAAGCCTACAACCTATGATGAGACCCAGCGCCGCTCCACCAAACGCTTGGCGCTCCCCCACCCTATCGTGTTCCCCCCACCCCTATAGACTGTGAGCCCTCGTGGACAGGATCCTCTCCCGTCGTGTATCAGCAAGCATTGACTGCTCATGTGTACTGTACCTGTCGTTGTTACCCCCACTTCTTATGTAAAGCGCCATGGAACCAATGGCGCTATATAAATTAATAATAATAATAATAATAATAATAGTTATATTCTTGTACATGGGTGCAGTATTATAGTAGTTATATTCTTGTACATAGGAGCAGTATTATAGTAGTTATATTCTTGTACATAGGAGCAGTATTATAGTAGTTATATTCTTGTATATAGGAGCAGTATTATAGTAGTTATATTCTTGTACATAGGGGCAGTATTATAGTAGTTATATTCTTGTACATAGGAGCAGTATTATAGTAGTTATATTCTTGTACATAGGAGCAGTATTATAGTAGTTATATTCTTGTACATAGGAGCAGTATTATAGTAGTTATATTCTTGTATATAGGAGCAGTATTATAGTAGTTATATTCTTGTACATAGGAGCAGTATTATAGTAGTTATATTCTTGTATATAGGAGTAGTATTATAGTAGTTATATTCTTGTATATAGGAGCAGTATTATAGTAGTTATATTCTTGTACATAGGGGGCAGTATTATAGTAGTTATATTCTTGTACATAGGAGCAGTATTATAGTAGTTATATTCTTGTACATAGCAGTATTATAGTAGTTATATTCTTGTACATAGAGGCAGTATTATAGTAGTTATATTCTTGTATATAGGAGCAGTATTATAGTAGTTATATTCTTGTACATAGGAGCAGTATTATAGTAGTTATATTCTTGTACATAGGGGCAGTATTATAGTAGTTATATTCTTGTACATAGGAGCAGTATTATAGTAGTTATATTCTTGTACATAGGGGCAGTATTATAGTAGTTATATTCTTGTACATAGGGGCAGTATTATAGTAGTTATATTCTTGTACATAGAGACAGTAGTATAGAAGTTATATTCCTGTATATAGGGGCAGTATTATAGTAGTTATATTCTTGTACATAGGAGCAGTATTATAGTAGTTATATTCTTGTATATAGGAGCAGTATTATAGTAGTTATATTCTTGTATATAGGGGCAGTATTACAGTAGTTATATTCTTGTATATAGGGGCAGTATTATAGTAGTTATATTCTTGTATATAGGAGCAGTATTATAGTAGTTATATTCTTGTACATAGGGGCAGTATTATAGTAGTTATATTCTTGTACATAGGGGCAGTATTATAGTAGTTATATTCTTGTACATAGAGACAGTAGTATAGAAGTTATATTCCTGTATATAGGGGCAGTATTATAGTAGTTATATTCTTGTACATAGGAGCAGTATTATAGTAGTTATATTCTTGTACATAGGAGCAGTATTATAGTAGTTATATTCTTGTACATAGGAGCAGTATTATAGTAGTTATATTCTTGTATATAGGGCAGTATTATAGTAGTTATATTCTTGTACATAGGAGCAGTATTATAGTAGTTTATATTCTTGTATATAGGAGCAGTATTATAGTAGTTATAGTCTTGTACATAGGAGCAGTATTATAGTAGTTATATTCTTGTACATAGGGGCAGTATTATAGTAGTTATATTCTTGTACATAGGAGCAGTATTATAGTAGTTATATTCTTGTACATAGCAGTATTATAGTAGTTATATTCTTGTACATAGAGGCAGTATTATAGTAGTTATATTCTTGTATATAGGAGCAGTATTATAGTAGTTATATTCTTGTATATAGGAGCAGTATTATAGTAGTTATATTCTTGTACATAGGGGCAGTATTATAGTAGTTATATTCTTGTACATAGGAGCAGTATTATAGTAGTTATATTCTTGTACATTGGGGGCAGTATTATAGTAGTTATATTCCTGTATATAGGAGCAGTATTATAGTAGTTATATTCTTGTACATAGAGGCAGTATTATAGTATTTATATTC
Source organism: Allobates femoralis (assembly GCA_033576535.1). NCBI lineage: Eukaryota > Metazoa > Chordata > Amphibia > Anura > Aromobatidae > Allobates > Allobates femoralis. The sequence goes on from JARQOC010000001.1 coordinate 4,158,630, forward strand.
TTGTACATAGGAGGCAGTATTATAGTAGTTATATTCCTGTACATAGGAGCAGTATTATAGTAGTTATATTCTTGTATATAGGAGTAGTATTATAGTAGTTATATTCTTGTATATAGCAGTATTATAGTACTATTTCTCACCCCACTGGCGGTACGGATAGGCTTCGCCTTTAACTTTGGCAGCAGGACTTTGCGGTATTGTGGAGGGACGGCAGCGATAATGTCCACGAGTCGGGGCTGAGCGGACAGGCCGTATTTGGCGGATGTTTTGGTCTTCAACCTGCATTTAAAAAGAAATCATTGAGCACTAGATGGAGACGGCAGATCGACTCCTGCAGGAAACGAGCAGGAAGGTTTTTTCTTTAATTATCTGAGCCGGCTCAACTCCTCATCGTCAGCCCCGGAGTAGCTGCAGGGATAAACAGTGATCGCACCGGCAAGACGTTCTGCACACAAATCCAATTACACAGCACCACGTTGTGCCTTCATCAAACGCGCGGCACTTTGAACATGCGGCTCCCGGTAGCCCGGCTCCGAGCTCCAGCTGTTCCAGTAATACAGACGACCACGGCGCGTCCCAAGGTGGCACAAATTGCTATTTACTAAAGCTTCGGAGGAGAGCGAAGGAGCCGTCGGAAGGAAGGAAAATAGCACACGTGCCCCTGCGAGGACAGAGAAAATATCACCGCCGCGCTTCGCACCTCGTCCGGGTGACAGGTGATCGCTTTGTCAATATTTATCGCCTCTAAATACTTCCAAAAAGTTAAAAAGCAAAAGAACGTAGGGATGATGGGTGGCGATGGGCGACCGCGGAGGAATGACGGGCACCTGAGGAGGGGCGACGGGCGGCCACAGAGGGGCGACGGGCGGCCACGGAGGAATGACGGGCACCTGAGGAGGGGCGACAGGTGGCCGCGGGGGTTTATTGTCTCTTCATCGCAACGAGTGATCTGAAACTGCCCACCAAAACGTGTGACGTCATCGACAGCACACTTCTCTCCTGAAATCCTCTGTGCTGCTGGATACCTTGGAGAGGTCACCAATATTTCTATCCTAACTAACCTTTAAAAAATGCAGCTGTCAAGGGAGAGATGGTGAAAAGCTGCAAAAACATTATTTGTTGATATTACTTTTAATTAGTAAAAATGGCACATGATGTGGTTTTATACTATAAAAAAAATTAGCTATAAAAGGAACAATCTGGGTTTTATAATGGAGACTATAGAAACGCTCCCACTGACTGCAGTGAAAAACAAACAAAAAAGTAATAATATATATCTGTAATAACAATGGCGCCATCTGCTGGTGAAAGATAGGAAATACCGGAAAAAAAATAATGCTACAGTCGCCATCTGCTGATGAAAAGGATATTAAAACACTTCAATGTAGCAGAGGAGCCGTTTGCTGGTGAAAGATGGAAAGTAGGAATAAAAGACAGGACAAGAAAAAGTACCACGAACAGGAAGCACCATATCGATCATTGAGAACACTCGTGGTGAGGAACCTTCAGTGCACTGACCATCCAGAACACTTCCAGGATGAGGTGAAACCTTCAGTGCATGAACTATTGGGAACATTTCCGGGATAAGGAGGAATCTTCAGTGCACTGTGTGGAGCTTGGGAGTGTGGGTGGTCTTATCAGACAACACAGGGTGAGGGTACCACGCTCTGGTAAGACTTTATTGGATCCTCGACAAAGGCATATACGGCTTTCGGGGCTTCCATGGCCACTTACTACAATCCAGCAGCACTCTGCGGGCACCCACTGAGAAAGGAATAGCGGCAAGCTTCGGAAGCTCATCCGGGCACAGCAATGTCTGTAGCGAGGTGACCGAATTGACCCACCCTAGGTATCTTCCTTACATAGTCTCTGATATTCCAGCCGAATCCTAGAATCCTAGGCTGAGGTTATAGGCTTCCAATCGGGACAGGAGCCCCTAGATTGAAGCCATGGAGCATATGAAGATGCAATGTGATCATCTAGTCGGGGCTGAAGTTCCTAGAACGAGGCCATCAAGCATATGAACTCCTGGTGACTGAAGAAAGTCCTTTTTATATCCCAAGCTTACACCTCAGTGTGTATATAGTGTTCTTCCAGGATTGGTTGGATAAAGCTGTGATCTTATTGGTTCACATTTCAATCCGATATCTGCATAATTCCCCTCTGGATCGGATAGACAGAGCGGATGAGGCGATTTACATTAAATTAGCAATACACAAATTCAGAACAATGAAGGCTCTGTATAGCCTGGCAAGAAGCAATGGCTTGTCAAACATGAGAAACAGAATACCAATATGTCTGGCCAAATTAAGAAAATTTAACCCACGTCATGCATTGAGAAAAGCTGTGTTGTTGACAAGGCAGCCAGACGTGATGGGTCGCTGATCATGCTTCACCTCTTGGCGACATTGTCCGCTTTTGTTGTGAGGTCAGCAATAGAGGCTTCCATCTATACACCTTCCCCTCATTACCTGCGCCAGGTTGGGCAGACATACTGCAGAAAAGCACTAAGGCAAAGTCCAGGAGTTAGGCTTCCATAAACCTCTTGCTATCAATCTCCCCCCAGTCAATGGCCACAGTCTGGTTAGGAATATTCACTGTTGTAGGCTCAGAAGAGGATGATGGAGGCTGGGAACATAGGTTATCCTTGGAAAAGATGGTAGAAGGATCCACATAAGGGGACGGACACACTCGCGTGAAATTCAGACAAGTGCAATGCAAGAAAATCTTGCTTTGCACTCGGACCAATGTTATTTAAATGAGTAAGAACACATTAACGTGGGTCATCCAGAATCTGGATAAGAAAAAAGTTGCAACATGCTGCGACAGTATGCGAGTCACGGCCGAGACTCGCCAATGCAAGTCAATGGGTCCGACAAAATCACGGACAGCACACGGAGAGTGATTATAGCATGGTGTTTCTCATGCTGGAAAAAGTTAGAATACAATAGACAGGATAGATAGGATGGAATAGCTAGATCGGGCTTACCAGACTCCCGCTGTTGCTACCAGGGCCGACTGTTAAGCTAATTAAATGTAAAAGGGAGGGTCCATTAGCACTAATTTTAATGTATCAGGGTGGAATATAGAGGAAATAGATCTATAGCTAGTGTCTTATTATTATTATCTTTCTGCAAGTTATACCTGACACACACAGCTCTGCTACATGCCCATAGACATAGATGGCTCTGCTATATGCAGAGACACAGTTCTGCTACATGCACACTACACATAGCACACACACACACACAGCTCTACTACATGAATATCCAGATACACACAGCTTTACTACATGAACATACAGATATACACACACAGCTCAGCTACATGGACCCTACATACCCAGCTCTCCTACATGTGCAATACATACACATACAAACACACACATGGCTCTGTTACATGCACCATACAAACACACACAGCTCTCCTCACGTGTACAATACATGTGCATATAGATATACACAGCTCTGCTACATGCCCAATACAAACAAATACAGACACACACACAGCTCTGCTACATGGACGCTACATGCATATTACACACCAAGCTATGCTACATGTACAATTTATGTTCATACAGATACACACACAGCTCTGCTACATGCACATAGAAACACATACACAAAAGTTACATGGTCAATACATGTACGTACAGATACATGCATACAGATATACATACAGACACACACACATACAGCCATACACTGTGTGCAGAATTATTAGGCAAATTAGTATCTTGATCCCATGATACTTTTCATCCATGTTGTCCTACTCCAAGCTGTATAGGCTGAGAGCCAACTACCAATGAAGTAAATCAGGTGATGTGCATCTCAGTAATGAGGAGGGGTGTGGTGTAATGACATCAGCACCCTATATAAGGTGTGCTTAATTATTAGGTAAATGCATTTCCTTAGGCAAAATGGGTCAGAAGAGAGATGTGACGGCTCTGAAAAGTCCACAATTGTGAGATGTCTTGCAGAGGGACGCAGCAGTCTGGAAATTGCCATACACATGAAGCGCGATCACCGAACAATCAAGCGTTTCATGGCGAATAGCCAACAAGGTCGCAAGAAGCGTGACGGCAAAAAAGGCGCAAAATAACTGCCCATGAATTGAGGAAAATCAAGTGTGAAGCTGCCAAGATGCCATTTGCCACCAGTTTTGCCATATTTCAGAGCTGCAACATTACTGGAGTATCAGAAAGCACAAGGTGTGCTATACTCAGGGACATGGCCAAGGTAAGGAAGGCTGAAAAACCACCACCTCTGAACAAGAAACATAAGATAAAACGTCAAGACCGGGCCAAGAAATATCTGAAGACTGATTCTTCAAAGGTTTTATGGACTGATGAAATGAGAGCGACTCTTGATGACCAGATGGATGGGCCAGAGGCTGGATCAGTAAAGGGCAGAGAGCTCCACTCCGACTCAGACACCAGCAAGGTGGAGGTGGGGTACTGGTATGGGCTGGGATCATCAAATATGAACTTGTGGGACCTTTTCGGGTTGAGGATGGAGTGAAGTTCAATTCCCGGACCTACTGCCAGTTTCTGGAAGACAACTTCTTCAAGCAGTGGTACAGGAAGAAGTCGGTATCGTTCAAGAAAAACATGATTTTCATGCAGGACAATGCTCCATCACATGCATCCAACTACTCCACAGCGTGGCTGACCAGTAAAGGTCTAAAAGAAGAAAAAATAATGACATGGCCCCCTTGTTCACCTGATCTGAACCCCATAGAGAACCTGTGGTCCCTCCTAAAATGTGAGATCTACAGGGAGGGAAACAGTACACCTCTGGGGACAGTGTCTGGGAGGGAAAACAGTACACCTCTGGGAACAGTGTCTGGAGGCTGTGGTGGCTGCTGCACGCAATGTGGATCGTAAACAGATCAAGCAACTGACACAATCTATGGATGGAGGCTGCTGAGTGTCATCATAAAGAAAGGGGGCTATATTGGGCAGTAATTTTTGGGGGGTTTTGTTTTAGCATGTCACAAATGTTTATTTCTAAATTTTGTGCAGTTATATTGGTTTACCTGGGGAAAATAAACAAGTGAGATTGGAATATATTTGGTTTTTATTAAAGGGATCCTGTCACCCCCAAACCACTTCCCAAGCTATTAAAAGCTGTCCCTAGAGCATAGTAACACTTACCCTACACTCCTTTTAGCTCCTAAATGCATATATTGAAACTGAATATAAACGTTATAAAAGTACCTCATTACTGATGTTAATGAGTGACTATTGTATGCATAGTCACCCAGCCAGGCTGTCCCTCTTCATAATATCACGCCTCAATAGTCATGCGCAGTGCGGGACTTGAAGCTAACAGCGGCGCGGGTGTAAATACGTCACCCGGCGCCGGAAATGACGCGAATCGCGTCATACAGCCCCCACACAGCAGCGGTCCGATATAGGAGAGCGGGGAGGCGCGCATTTGAATGTATGATGAAGATCACGCCTATTGAGGCGTGATATTATGAAGAGGGACAGCCTGGCTGAGTGACTATGAATACCACATACACATTACCATATCCAACTGATCTTGATAGGTGCAGGGCAGGAAGAGGAGCCCTGGGAGCTGCAGAAGCAGTTTCTTTCAGGACCTTGATTTCAGTCATGTGATCATCACATGACTGGAACTGCAAGGTTCCTTCAGCCTCCGTTCAGCTCCTGATGCTTTCTCTCCTGCTGTGCACCGATTACCATCTGTGCAGAGCAGGAGTGGAGAGAGGACAGCCGTGTGTGAGCAGGGCTCCTCTGCTTCCGCTCACAGACAGCTGTGGGCCCTCTCACTGCTTCAGGACCCCGGCATCTGACCAGATATGCCAGGTACTGACACCAGACCTGGTTGCCATACACATTAGTGTAGGGCAACCAACTTGGCATTATAGGTGTTAAATAAATAAATATTGAAAAGAAAACCGCATGGGGCTTCGCAGAATTTTAAGTCCAGCTCGATGAAAGCTGACAGTTGTGAGCTGCCACCCTCAGTTGCCTATGTTTCCATTGGCTGTAAAAAAAAAATGCGTGGGTTCGGCCCTATTTTTAAATGCCAGCCAAGGTAAAACTAGGCAGCTGAGGGCTGGTATTCTCAGTGGGGTGAGGGCCCATTGTTTTAGGGGCCCCCACGCTAAAGAATAGCAGCCCGCAGCTGCCCCTGAAAATAGCGCACTAATAACATGTGCCATTTCCAGGCGCCTTACCAGGCTCTTCCAGTGGCCCTGGGTAATAAGAGTTTAAAGGGAACCAACCACCCCAAATGCCCCCCCCGGACTGTTAATATGGGTCCCTACACCCAGCACACACATTTGGTGCAAGCGTTTTTGCTAAAAAAAAAACTGTTTTGTAGAAGTGAAGATATAGCTTTGTAAAGTTTAAAACATGTGGCCGACTAGGCGTTACTTAGCTTGTTCTCCAGCCGAGTTGCATCTGCCCGTCATCCTCCTCTCCCCCATCGCTTTAGTAAAGCTCAGCCCTTTCTTCCTCGTCACAGGCTGGTGCACGGGATCTCATGCCTGTGCACACGTCATCAGCTACAGCCAGAGTCACGAGCACACGCTCTGACTTCCTGCTCTCAGCTGTGGATTACACCAGGAAGTCAGAGCGTGTGCTCGTGACCCTGGCTGTAGCTGATGACGTGTGCACGGGCATGAGTTCCCGTGCACCAGCCTGTGACGAGGAAGAAAGGGCTGGGCTTTACTAAAGCGATGGGGGAGAGGAGGATGACGGGCAGATGCAACTCGGCTGGAGAACAAGCTAAGTAAAGCCCAGTCGGCCACATGTTTTAAACTTTACAAAGCTATATCTTCACTTCTACAAAACAGTTTTTTTAGCAAAAATGCTTGCACCAAATGTGTGTGCTGGGTATAGGGACCCATATTATCAGTCCGGGGGGGGGCATTTGGGGTGGTTGGTTCCCTTTAATACCAGTACCAACACCAGTATCTTTGGTTTACCAGCTGGTATTAAGCCTGAGATTCTTAATGTCAGGCCAAGTTAGACCCGGCCATTAAGAATCTCCAATAAATGGTTAAAAAAAAAAAAAAAAAAGACACCACACAGTAAAAATTATTTATTAGCAATAAAAACACAGACATGTAGCACAGCACGTGAGGAGGTCCGCTCCCCTTGCTGTGTGATGTAGTAGAGATGCATCATTTGAAGAAGAGAGAAGACAGAAGAGAGAAGGGACAGGAGACCAGGATCGTGGAGGGTTGCATGTTGGTAATACAGATGGATTCCCTAAGCATGTCTGTGTCTTTATTTCTAATAAATAATTTTTTCTCTGTGTGGTGTCTTTTTTTAACCATTTATTGGAGATTCTTAATGGCTGGGTTTAACTTGGTCTGACATTAAAGAGGACCCGTCACCCCCCTGCTACATGACAAAGTAAATGCAGCACTGAATGCAGCATGACCGCTGCATTCAGGGAAAGGGTCCCTTGTGGCTCTAGCCCCCCTGTACCCCGAGAAATAGAGAAATATACTTAAGAAACCTTACAGATAATGTCTAATGGGTGGGATCTTATTACTAGCTCCTCGGCACTGGCACAGTCCTCCAGCCTTCTCAGTTTTTCTTCCTCCCCCTCTATGTCTCTGCCACCACCTCCTGTTTTGCCCTCCCCTTCTCTGGGCTGTAAATCATGCTGGCTGCACAGAGCGGCTTTGCGTGACGTCAGTGGCAGAGCCCGCCCTGCTTTATCCTTTATTTAAACAGTAGGGCAGGAATCTGGATCTGGTAATAAGATCCTACCCATTAGACTAGTTATCTGTAAGGTTTCTAAAGTCTATTTCTTGGGTTACAGGGTGCTAGAACCATGGGGGACCCTTTCCCTGAATGCAGCAGTCATGTTGCATTCAGTGCAGCATTTACTTTGCAATGTAGCAGGGTGGCGACAGGTCCTCTTTAAGAATATTGGGCTTAATACCAGCTGATAAAACAAAGCTGGTATTAACCCCTTATTACCTAGAATGCCACTCACCACGAGGGCCGCTGGAATAGCCTGGTAAGGCGCCTGGAAATGGCACTTATTATTAAGGGCTGCTATTCTTAGCGTGGGGGGGCCCTAAAACAATGGGCCCTCACTCCACTGAGAATACCAGCCCTCAGCTGCCTAGTTTTACTATGGCTGGCAATTAAACATAGGGTGGAGCCCATGCATATTTTTGACAGCCAAGGGAAAAAAAAATCAGGCAGCCGAGGGTGGCAGCTCCCATCTGTCTGCTTACATTGGGTTGGACTTAAAAATGCAGCGAAGCTACACACACTTTTTTTAAAATTATTTATTTAACACCCTATAACGCCAGGTTGGTTGCCATACATTAATGTGTATGGCAACCAAGCAGAATCACTGTCCAGATTGAGGAAATCCAGTCTGACTACAACAGCCAATCACAGAGGTTCTCACAGACTGCAAGCTTCTCTGATTGGCTGTTTGTTAGATGGTGCAGTGAATATGCAAGTAGCTTAAAGAGGACCTGTCACTAACCATCCATGGTGATCTAATTACAGCACTGGATGCAGCATGTCTGCAGCATCCAGGCAAGGGGTCCCCCAGTCCTTGAGCCCCCTGTACCCAGAGTAAATATACTTAGAAAACTTACATCGTGCAGCCATAAAGGAGGTGGCTAGAGGCTGCAGCCAAAGGGCAAATTCACACCCCCTGCATGTGTAATCTGCCCACCGCTGCCAATCATGGTCTCCCTCTTCTGCAGCATAATAGAGAGTTTTGTTTTTTTTCCCCCAGAAATGGCCGTTTAGCCCCGCCCCCTTTGGTGACATCACCGTTTATACCCGCCCTGCTGTAAAGTTAACATAGAGCAGGGCGGGGAAAGGTGATGCCGGCCGCCCCGCCTCCTGCAGTGACATTACCGCTTATACCCACCCTGCTCTATGTTAACCATAGAGCAGGGCGGGTATAAGCGGTGATGTCACTGCAGGGGGCGGGGCTAAACGGCCATTTCTGGGGGGGGGAACCAAAAGTCTATTATGCTGCAGAAGAGGGAGACAATGATTGGCGGCGGTTGGCCAGATTACACAAGCAGGGGGTGTGAATCTGCCCTTTGGCTGCAGCCTCTAGCCACCTCCTTAGTGGCTGTAGCATGTAAGTTTTCTAAGTGTATTATCTTGGGGTACAGGGCTGCTCAAGTGCTGGGGGACCCCTTGTCTGGATGCAGCAGACATGCTGCATCCAGTGCTGTAATTAGATCACCATGCCTGGTTTGGTGACAGGTCCTCTTTAACAGGCCCTAGAAGTAGCAGTGGGAGTCTGGTAAGTCCGATCTACCTATTCTATCTATAGCTATCTATCCTGTCTACTCTTTTCTAACTTTATACAGTAACTTTATAAGTAACCAGTGTGGGAAAGCCATCCAAAAGCCCCACTTTAACCCTTCCTTGTCGGTTGCCAAAATAACAGGTGTGGGGAGGCTGTCCACAAGTCCCAGGTCCGGCAGCACCCCGCTTTCGGCGGACACTTGCCAAGAAAGGAATAGTGACAAACTTAGGAAGCTAACTGAGCATAGCAAAGACTGTAGCCATTTGACCAAATTGTTCCCAACCTGGGTACCTTATTTACGTAGTCTCTGATATTTCAGCCGAATCCTAGAATCCTAGGCTGCAGTTATGGCCTTTCTATCGGGACAGGAGCCCCTAGATTGAAGCTATGTGGCATATGAAGATGCGAAGTGATCCTCTAGTCAGGGCCAAAGTCCCTAGACTGAGGCGACAAAGCATATGAACTCCTGGTGACTGAAGACATTTCTTTTTATATCCCAAGCCTGCACCATAGGAAATATTGTTGTTCTTCCAGGATTGGTGGGATAAGGCTGTTTATTTATTGGTTGCCACTTCAATCTGATATCTGCATAATTCTCCTCTTGGTGATGTAGACTGAATGGATGAGGTGGTTTACATTAAACTGACCACATTTGCGGGTATAAGGAGGAACCTTCAGTGCACTGACTGCTGAGATCACACCCAGGATGAGGAGGAACCTTCAGTGCATTAACTGTCAAGAACACTTCTGTTATAGGGAGGAACCTTTAGTGCACTGACCATTGAGAACACTTCCAGGGAAAGGAGGAACCTTCAGTGCACTGACCATTGAGAACACTTTAGGTGTGAGGGTGAATCTTCGATGCACTGACTGTTGAGAACACTGCCGGAATGAGGAGGATCTTCAGTGCATTATCAAATGCAACCCTTCAAAGATGAGGAGGAACCTTCAGCGCATAGAATGTTGAGAACACTGCTGGTATGAGGAGGAACCTTTAGTGCACTGACTGTTGAGAACACTTCCAGGATGAGGAGAAACCTTCAGTGTATTGACCATTGAAAACACTTCCAGGACAAGGAGACACCTTCAGGGCACAGAACATTGAGAACACTTCCAGAATGAGGAGGAACCTTCAGTGCAATGACCGTTGAGAACACTTCTGTGATTAGGAAGAACCTTTAGTGCCTTGACTGTTGAGAACACTTCCGAGATGAAGAGGAACCTTCAGTACATTGACCTTTGAAAACAAACACTTCCGGGAAAAGGAGGAACCTTTGGTGCACTGAGCACTGAGAACACTTTGGGTGTGAGGGTGAACCTTCAGTGCTGAAAATACTTTCGGAATGAGGAGGAACCTTCAGTGTATTGTCAGATGTGAACCCTTACAAGTTAAGGGGGAACCTTCGGTGCCTTTTCCGTTGAGAACATTTCCAGGATAACGAGGAACCTTTGAGGACTCTTCCGGGGCGAGGAGGAACTTTCAGTGCATTGATCATTGAGAACACTCCCAGGACGAGGAGGAACCTTCAATGCATTAAACCTTCTTCCGGGGCTTCCACCATCTGTATTGTACTGACCGTGTACAAGACCGTGTTCATACCTGCGTTCTGCTGCTATATATAGGCACTATATAACACATGATGCCCTCAATCACTGGGCGCGATGTCCTGCGGGCACCACCGACTGATGATCTGATCCAGGAGTCTCGCACGTCAGTTATTATCCACCCCTGCGATCGCTCGTCTCATTTGGTCACACGTTTTAGTTAGGGTGCAGATACACTAGCATCAAACTCGTATTGCACTCGGACCAATGTCAAACAATCAGTCAGGTCAGATTGTTACTTTTTTCCACCGCCGAACTCGCATTTAGTGCAAAATCGCACTAAATCGGGGCCGCCCAATGAACCTCATGCCTATCCACTGCACTGAACGGCAACAGCCAATCACAGATGCTCACACTCTATGAGAGCCTCTGTCATTGGCTGTTGCAGTCAGACTGCATTTCCTCAATCTGGACAGTGATTGGCTTGGTTGCCATGAACATTAGTGTACGGCAACCAACCTGCCATCAAAGGGTGTTAAATAAATACTTAAAAACCTGCGTGGAGCTACACACTATTTTTTAGTGCAGCCCAATAAAAGCAGACACCCTCAGCTGCCTAAAAAAAAATGTGTGGGCTCCGCCCTATTTTTAATTGCCAGCCAAGGTAAACGTAGGCAGCAGAGAGCAGGTATTTCCAGCGGGGTGAAGGTCCATTGTTTTAGGGCCTCCCCCACGTTAAAAAATAACAACCGTCCCTGAAAATGGCACATTCATAGAAGCGCCATTTCCAGGCTCTTACAGCCACCCTGGTGGTGGGTGGCACGCTGGGTAATAAGGGCTTAATACCAGGTTTGTTTTACCAGCTGGTATTAAGCCCTCGCTTTCTTAATATCAGGCCAAGTTAGACCCGACCAAATAGATAGTTAAAAAAGACACAACTCAGAGATAAATTAATTTATTAGAAATAAAAACACAGAGGCACTTAGTGACGCCATCTTTATTACTCCCTCCCCACCCTCATATCCCTTTACGATCCTCGTCTTCTGTCTTCCTCAATGGATGCAGCTCTGCTACATCAGAGACCACGGTGGGGGAAGAACGTTTCTGCTCCCTGTAGTTTCAGTTCACTGAATGAGTGAGCAGAGACCTGCGGCGTGGTAAGCGGTGATGTCACTGAGGACACCGTTGCCAGAGACCATGTGGAGCAGAAGTGTTCTTCCAGCTCATGGTCTCTAATGTAGCAGAGCTGCATACTTTCAGGAAGACAGAAGACGAGGATCGTGCAGGGGTACGAGGGTGGGGAGGGAGTAATAAAGATGGGGTCTCTAAGTATCTCTGTGTTATTATTTCTAAAAAAATAATTTTTCTCTGTGTTGTGACTTTTTTACTATTTATTTGAGATTCTAAATGGCTGTGTCTAACTTGGCCTGACATGAAGAATCTCAGGGCGAAATACCAGCTGCTAAAACAAAGCTGGTATTAACCCCTTATTACACAGCATGCCACCCCCACCAGGGCCGCTGGAAAAGCCTAGTAAAGCACCTGGAAATGGCGCTTGTTATGAATGCACCATTTTCAGGGGCAGCTGAGGGCTGCTATTCTTTAGCATGGGGGCAGTCTAAAACAATGGGTCCTCACCCCGCTGAAAACACCAGTTCTCAGATGCCTAGTTTCACCTTGGCTGGCAATTATAAATAAGGCGGAGCCCACGCATTTTTTTTTTGCCAGCCAAGGTAAGCTTAGGCAGCTGAGGGTGGCAGCTTGCAGCTGTCTGCTTTCATCGAGCTAGAGTGAAAATTACTGCGAAGCCCCACGCATTTTTTTTTAATTATTTATTTAATAAACACCCTATGACGGTAGGTTGGTTACACTAATGTGTATGGCAACCTGTCACGTACCCACTTCTCAACACGCGACTTGGGCTTGCGCCTGCAAGGGTTAATTTATCTCCTCTCACTCCATCCAGTACTCGACCTCTGTCCTATGCTGGAAGGGAGCATCAATCACACCCCGACTCACACACGCTGCCACCACTCATCAAATATACAGGGTGAGAAGTCCCTGAAATAATACCGTCAGCCAATCCACAGGATCACACACTTCTTAGGACTATGAATCCTTTTAGAACATACAAGGTTTCCACTTATTAAAGTTTTATGCTTTAATGTAAAAAGTACAGTGCTTACAGAAAAAGATATAAAAATAGAAATAATAAAATGACATACACAATGAAATATAAAAGGAGAAACTTACAGAAACCTAAACTTTGCTTCTGTTGCCCGATGGGGAGAGCAGAGGTATATGGAAAGAGATTCACAGCAGCTTCGGCCGACCCATCTCTGTGACAGAAGCAAAGTTTAGGTTTCTGTAAGTTTCTCCTTTTTATTTCATTGTTTGCATATGTGTATGTCATTTTATTATTTCTATTTTTATATCTTTTATTGTAAGCACTGTACTTTTTATATTAAAAGCATAAAACTTTAATAAGCTGAAACCTTGTTGTTCTAAAAGGATTCATAGCCCTAAGAAGTGTGTGATCCTGTTGACTGGCTGACGGTATTATTTCAGGGACTTATCACCCTGCATATTTGATGAGTGGTGGCAGCGAGTGTGAAGCGGGGTGCACAGTGTGAATCGGGGTGTGATTGATGCTCCCTTTCAGCATAGGACAGAGGTCGAGTGCTGGATTGAATGAGAGGAGATGGGGTTGCGCCTGCAAGGGTTAATCTAAGCCATGTGTTGAGAAGTGGGTACATGACAAATTGGTGGCAGCGGTGGGAATTAACCCCCTTACTGGTCTAGTGTCCAGTCCCTGAGATACATATTTCACTACACAACCAAGCAGAATCACTGTCCAGATTGAGGAAATGTCAGACTGCAACAGCCAATAACAGAGGCTCTCAGGCTGGCTTCACATCACGGTGTGATCTGGTCCGGGGCTGTCCGGGATGACCCAGACAGCCCTGGACCGGATCAGCTCACAGAACCGGAGGGCCAAATGTGCACTCCTGTCATATGTGCAGCCCGATGCTGCTAATTGCAGCCGCAGCTGCTGATTTTTCAAGACCGCGGCTAGCTGCGGTCCTGAAAGAACAGCGGTGTGCAGCCGCCAGTGTCCACTTGCCGGATCCTCACGGACCGGGGTAATCCAGCCCCATAGGCTCCCATGTTAAGGAGCGGCGGATTGCCCCGGATACGGGAGGATCCAGCCAAATTCAAGATCCGGCAAAAGGGGAGATTTTTCTCCCCGGACAAAAAAAATGATGCAAGCATCATTTTTGTGTCCGGGGAGAATAATCCGTATTCCCCCGGAGTGTGCCGGAGTGATGAAACCGGGTGGCAGAGAGCTGCCATCCGGCTCCATCCGGCCCCATAGGCTGCTATGGGGCCAAAAACCGATCCGGGGCTGTCTGGTTTCCACCGGACAGCCCCGGATCAAAAAAAACAGAGATGTGAAGCCAGCCTCACAGAGTGTGAGGGTCTGTGATTGGCTGTTGGCTGGTCAGTGCAGTGAATATGTATGAAGCTTAATGGGTGCCCCGGAAGTAGCAGCGGGAGACTGGAAAGCCCAATCTACCTATACTCCATCTATCTGTCTATTCGACTCTATCTATCCTATATATGTCTATTTTTTTTTTTTTAACTTTATATAGCAAGAGAAAGATCATATTAAAATCGCATTACACACGGACACCACACGGATGTCACACGGATGTTAGCTGAGAAAAAAGGTACAATCACATCACACTCACACGACTATACAGGAAGCACCGAGCGATTGTCATGCATCAAAATTGCTCTGATTACACATCTGCTAGTGTGCCTGCACCCTTACACCAAAACCCAGGGTGGTAGACTGAGACGTCACAATCTGTGCCTCTCCTCCTCCTACACGCTCCGTCCTCTCCTCCTCCTCCTAAACGCACCGTCCTCTCCTCCTCCTCCTAAACGCACCGTCCTCTCCTCCTCCTCCTAAACGCACCGTCCTCTCCTCCTCCTCCTATACGCCCCGTCCTTTTCTCCTCCTATAAGCCCAGTCCTTTTCTCCTCCTATACGCCCCGTCCTTTTCTCCTCCTCCCGTACACCCTGTCCTCTCCTCCTCCTATACACCCAGTCCTCTCCTCCTCCTATACACCCTGTACCCCTCCTCACCCCCCATCCTCTTCCCCCGCATCTTACTTGTTCAGGTTCACGTCCTTCCCTTGCTCATGAGCCTCCAGCAGTTGTTTGATGACATCAGCGATTGTCGCCATCATCAGCTCGGCCCGGCTGACATCTCCTGTGTGGGGGATGATATGAGACAATGAGAAACAGACAGTAATGAGACCCCAGAGAGATCTACTGCTAATCCACCAACTGATAATCTGGAGGAGAGACTCAGTACAAGGCCGGTACTTGTAACAGCAGAGGGTTTCAATGTCTCAGATGCAGACAAACCTCTGTGAGCCGAGCACACATCTATGCCTCATCCAGATGCTTCGCTACAATGTGTCAGTGCAAGTCAAATGTATTAGTATGGGGTCTAGACTCTGAAAGGTCACAGACTGGATACAATTGTAACAAATCCTCAGCTGTGAGGTATGTATGGATGTAAAAAAGAAAGTTCACATTCACCAACCACAACCATATATTGATTCTGCTTATTTTCTTCACCTCAATCGTACCAAAAACTGCAAACATTAAGTGTTTTTTTTTTTTTTAATTTTCTGTAATTTGAGTTGCTGAGGTTCTAAAAAAACGGACAGCGGTAATGAGCGGTTGTCACTTTTTAACCACTTAAATTCCACCGTGTTCCAGCAGCGTCATCCTGATCAGCCGCATATCGATCAAGGAGAAGAAAGAAGGGAGAAGAAGAAAGAACTAACAAGTGAAAGGAAAGAAATGGAAAGAAAGAAAAGGAAGAAGGGAAAGAATGAAGAAAAAAAGAATAAAAAAAGAAAATGAAGAAAGGAACTGAAAGGAAGAAAAATGTTCAGAAAAGAAAGAAACAAAAAGGAAAAAAGAAAAGTAAGGAAAGTATGGGGAAAAAAAGGAAAGCAAAAGAAGGAAAGGAGGAAACGGAAGGAAAAAAGGAAAAGGAAAGAAAAGAAGGAAAAGGAAGGAAAGGAGGAAAAGAAAGAAAGGAAAGTATTTAAAGCACAGGAAGAAAAGAAGGAAAAGGAGGAAAGAAAAAAAGTATGGAAAGAAAAGAAAAGGAAGAAAAGAAGGAAAAAAGGAAGAAAGGAGGAAAAGAAAGGAACGTATGGAAAGAAAAAGAAGAAAAGAAAGAACGGAAAGTATGGAAAGTAAATGAAGAAAAGGATGAAAAGAAAGGAAAAGAAATAAAAGAAAGTTCTCTATTTCTGGGTCGGGGACATCAATTAAAATCTCATCTGGCTACACAGGGGACCCACGCCTGCCTCCCTGCCGCCCCCTCCGCCTCCCTGCTGCCTTCCCCACCTCCCCGCCCTCTGCTGCCTCCCCCACCTCCTCCGCCGTCCCGCCCACACTGCCTCCCCGCTACCTTCCCGCCCTCCACTGCCTCCTCCGCTACCTTCCCCACCCTCTGCTGCCTTCTCTGCCGCCTCCCCGCTACCTTTCCCGCCCTCCGCCACCTCCCAAGCTGCCTCCCCCACCTCTGCTGCCTCCTCCACTCCCCGCTGCCTCCTCCGCCTCCCCACCCCCCGCTGCCTCCTCCGCCCTCCGCAGCCTCCTCCTCCACCTCCCCACTGCCTCCTTTGCCTCCCCCTGCCTCCTCCACCCTCCCCTGCTTCCTCCTGCCTCCCCCACCCTCCGCTGCCTTCTCAGCTGCCTCCTCCACACTTTGCTGCCTCCCCCACCCTCCACTGCCTCCTCCACACTCTGCTGCCTCCCCCACCCTCCGCTGCCTCCTCAGCTGCCTCCTCCACACTCTGCTGCCTCCCCCACCCTCCGCTGCCTCCTCAGCTGCCTCCTCCACACTCTGCTGCCTCCCCCACCCTCCGCTGCCTCCTCCACACTCTGCTGCCTCCCCACCCTCTGCTGCCTCCTCAGCTGCCTACTCCACACTCTGCTGCCTCCTCAGCTGCCTCCTCCACACTTCCGCTGCCTCCTCCACCCTCTGCTTGCCTCCCCTGCCCTTCCGCTGCCTCCTCCCACATCTGCTGCCTCCCCCACACTCCGCTGCCTCCCCCACACTCCGCTGCCTCCTCCACACTCCGCTGCCTCCCCCACACTCCGCTGCCTCCTCCACACTCCGCTGCCTCCCCTGCCCTCCGCTGCCTCCTCCACACTCTGCTGCCTCCTCCACACTCCGCTGCCTCCTCCACCCTCCCCTGCCCTCCGCTGCCTCCTCCACACTCTGCTGCCTCCCCCACCCTCCGCTGCCTCCTCCACACTCTGCTGCCTCCCCTGCCCTCCGCTGCCTCCTCCACACTCTGCTGCCTCCTCCACACTCTGCTGCCTCCTCCACACTCTGCTGCCTCCTCCACACTCTGCTGCCTCCTCCACACTCCGCTGCCTCCTCCACACTCCGCTGCCTCCTCCACACTCCGCTGCCATCCCCCCACATCCGCTGCCTCCTCCACACCTCCGCTGCCTCCTCCACCACCCCCGCTGCCTCCTCCACACTCCGCTGCCTCCCCCACACTCCGCTGCCTCCCCACACTCCGCTGCCTCCTCCACACTCTGCTGCCTCCCCCACACTCCCCTGCCCTCCGCTGCCTCCTCCACACTCTGCTGCCTCCCCCACCCTCCGCTGCCTCCTCCACACTCTGCTGCCTCCCCCACCCTCCGCTGCCTCCTCCACCCTCCCCTGCCCTCCGCTGCCTCCTCCACACTCTGCTGCCTCCCCCACCCTCCGCTGCCTCCTCCACACTCTGCTGCCTCCCCCACCCTCCGCTGCCTCCTCCACCCTCCCCTGCCCTCCGCTGCCTCCTCCACACTCTGCTGCCTCCCCCACCCTCCGCTGCCTCCTCCACACTCTGCTGCCTCCCCCACCCTCCGCTGCCTCCTCCACCCTCCCCTGCCCTCCTCTGCTTCGGACAACAGAAAAATCATTTAGAAAGTGACATTTACAAAAAACATCAAATGAAAAAGTTTTTAACAACACAAAGTTTTTCCCTCAATGAAGACGTGAATAACGGATACTGATGTCGTCACTAATTGTAACCGCAGAGGAGCAGGGCGGGGGTCACTTTTTAATTAAAAAAAATAAGGCTTAAATGACGTTTGTTCATTGTTTCACCAATTGGGGATGTTTTGTTTTTTTTCAGGACATTATAAGGCGAAATCAAATAAGGAAAGGAGAAAATATCATAAAAGACAAAGATAAGAAGGTTCAGCCTCAGTCAAGTGGAATTAGTGATAAAACTACATCTCCCAGCATGCTCCGAGAACTACAACTCCCAGCATGCCCTCTGTCTGCAGTGATGGGGTCGAGGCAGAAATATATACTCCTGTGTATGCACAGAGGTGACGTCACTGCCCCCCCTGTTCTCACCCTCTTTCCTCTTGGGCTTCATCTCTAGCTCTTCTCACTCCACACGAGCGCTGAGCGGCCACTTCCGGCTTGTACGGAGCGCACACAGGGACAAAACTAGGCAGGAGGTAAAGGACCTGCGGTGACGTCATAGATATGCGACCGATCCTGTGTGGGAGGGGCTGAGGCTGGAGGCGGTCAATGAGCGGAGTGACCACCAGAGGGCGCAGCGTTGTAAGCACAGTGACCACCAGAGAGCGCAGTGTTGTAACCACAGTGACCACCAGAGGGCGCAGTGTTCACATTTTTCAATGTGTTTTTTTAGTGAATTTTCCTGTTTCAATTTTTTTCTTCTGCACAATTTATAACATAATTAAATCAGAATCATCAACATTAACAGAAATAAACACATGAAATAGATCCCTCTGTGTGTAATGACTCTATATAATATATGTGTGTCACTTTATGTATTGAATTACTGATATAAAGTCACTTTTTGATGATATTCTAATTCATTGAGATGCAGCTGTAAATGTGATTATATTTCATTGTAGTTATTATAATTATTTATTATAATTTATTATATTGATGTGTTATAATATTTAATAATAATACTAATAATAATTTAATAATAATTGTATTTATATAGCATGATAATAAATTATAATATATACAATAAAATAATATAATCAATTATAATAGGTTATATATGTTTGGCACAATATGAATACAATTATTATTAATGAATATTTGTTATAATTATTCTTTAATAATAATTGTATTCATATGGTGCCAAACATATATAACCTATTATAATTGATTATATTATTTTATTGTATATATTATAATTTATTATTTGTTATTATATTTATTACAATTATTAATTAATAATAATTTTATTTATATAGCGCCAAACATATATAACCTATTATAATTGATTATATTATTTTATTGTATATTATAATTTATTATATGTTATTATATTTATTATAATTATTAATTAATAATCATTTTATTTATATAGCTCCAAACATATATAACCTATTATAATTGATTATATTATTTTATTGTATATATTATAATTTATTATATGTTATTATATTTATTATAATTATTAATTAATAATCATTTTATTTATATAGCACCAAACATATATAACCTATTATAATTGATTATGTTATTTTATTGTATGTATTATAATTTATTATATGTTATTATATTTATTATAATTATTAATTAATAATCATTTTATTTATATAGCTCCAAACATATATAACCTATTATAATTGATTATATTATTTTATTGTATATATTATAATTTATTATATGTTATTATATTTATTATAATTATTAATTAATAATCATTTTATTTATATAGCTCCAAACATATATAACCTATTATAATTGATTATATTATTTTATTGTATATATTATAATTTATTATATGTTATTATATTTATTATAATTATTAATTAATAATCATTTTATTTATATAGCACCAAACATATATAGCCTATTATAATTGATTATATTATTTTATTGTATATATGATAATTTATTATATGTTATTATATTTATTATAATTATTAATTAATAATCATTTTATTTATATAGCTCCAAACATATATAGCCTATTATAATTGATTATATTATTTTATTGTATATATTATAATTTATTATATGTTATTATATTTATTATAATTATTAATTAATAATCATTTTATTTATATAGCACCAAACATATATAACCTATTATAATTGATTATATTATTTTATTGTATATATTATAATTTATTATATGTTATTATATTTATTATAATTATTAATTAATAATCATTTTATTTATATAGCTCCAAACATATATAACCTATTATAATTGATTATATTATTTTATTGTATATATTATAATTTATTATGTTATTATATTTATTATAATTATTAATTAATAATCATTTTATTTATATAGCTCCAAACATATATAACCTATTATAATTGATTAAATTATTTTATTGTATATATTATAATTTATTATATGTTATTATATTTATTATAATTATTAATTAATAATCATTTTATTTATATAGCACCAAACATATATAACCTATAATTGATTATATTATTTTATTGTATATATTATAATTTATTATATGTTATTATATTTATTATAATTATTAATTAATAATCATTTTATTTATATAGCTCCAAACATATATAACCTATTATAATTGATTATGTTTTATTATATATATTATTTATTTACTATAATGTTTCTTAATAATTCTCATTATTGCTGCGATCCACCAGAATATAAACTTATTGATCTGATTGGTACAAGAAAAAAAGAAAAAATAAAATTGAGTTTTTCTCATTTATTCCGTCTCCGCAGCAGAAAAGAAGAGAAAGAAGTTCTGCATCTTCTCCAATAAAAACAGAATTTCACGATGCAAATAAAAACAAGATTTGACGACCAAAAAATGAGAAAAGTGCGGGTCTTACATTTTTTTTTATTATTATTTTTTTTTATGATTTTCTGAATTTTATTTTATCGCATAAAAAAAATAAAAAAAATGATATAAAAAAAATAATAATAACAAGTGTGTGTCGCCATCACCGCACCGACCTGGGGAGGGTGGTCGGGTATTTTGCAGCACAACTATCACCAGTAAAAAAAATGGCGGAATTACAAATTATTTTTATTTTTGTAATTTATGGCACTTTGACTTTTTTTGGGTAACCGCGCAAAAAGCATGACGGTGAGGACAGAAAAATTAAAACAAAGGTTAAGGCTCAGGAGGAAAAAACTTACAGCAAAAGCAAGAAATCTCCACATTGTAAAGGCATTAAGGATTTTATTCCATAGCTCCACCCACTTAGTTAAGGATTTTATTCCATAGCTCCACCCACTTAGTTAAGGATATTATTGCATAGCTCCACCCACTTAGTTAAGGATTTGATTCCATAGCTCCACCCACTTAGTTAAGGATTTTATTCCATAGCTCCACCCACTTAGTTAAGGATTTTATTCCATAGCTCCACCCACTTAGCTAATGATTTTATTCCATAGCTCCACCCACTTAGTTAAGGATTTTATTCCATAGCTCCACCCACTTAGTTAAGGATTTTATTCCATAGCTCCACTCACTTAGTTAAGGATTTTATTCCATAGCTCCACCCACTTAGTTAAGGATTTTATTCCATAGCTCCACCCACTTAGTTAAGGATTTTATTCCATAGCTCCACCCACTTAGTTAAGGATTTTATTCCATAGCTCCACCCACTTAGTTAAGGATTTTATTCCATAGCTCCACCCACTTAGTTAAGGATTTTATTCCATAGCTCCACCCACTTAGTTAAGGATTTTATTCCATAGCTCCACTCACTTAGTTAAGGATTTTATTCCATAGCTCCACCCATTTAGTTAAGGATTTTATTCCATAGCTCCACCCACTTAGTTAAGGATTTTATTCCATAGCTCCACCCACTTAGTTAAGGATTTTATTCCATAGCTCCACCCACTTAGTTAAGGATTTTATTCCATAGCTCCACCCAATTAGTTAAGGATTTTATTCCATAGCTCCACCCACTTTGTTAAGGATTTTATTTCATAGCTCCACCCACTTAGTTAAGGATTTTATTCCATAGCTCCACCCACTTAGTTAAGGATTTTATTCCATAGCTCCACCCACTTAGTTAAGGATTTTATTCCATAGCTCCACCCACTTAGTTAAGGATTTTATTCCATAGCTCCACCCACTTAGTTAAGGATTTTATTCCATAGCTCCACCCATTTAGTTAAGGATTTTATTCCATAGCTCCACCCACTTAGTTAAGGATTTTATACCATAGCTCCACCCACTTAGTTAAGGATTTTATTCCATAGCTCCACCCACTTAGTTAAGGATTTTATTCCATAGCTCCACCCACTTAGTTAAGGATTTTATTCCATAGCTCCACCCACTTAGTTAAGGATTTTATTCCATAGCTCCACCCACTTAGTTAAAGATTTTATTCCATAGCTCCACCCACTTAATTAAGGATTTTATTCCATAGCTCCACCCACTTAGTTAAGGATTTTATTCCATAGCTCCACCCACTTTGTTAAGGATTTTATTCCATAGCTCCACCCACTTGTTAAGGATTTTATTCCATAGCACCACCCACTTAGTTAAGGATTTTATTCCATAGCTCCACCCAATTGGCATTAAGGATTTTAATACGGCGGCCTTCCTATTGTTGCGCCGGAGGTTGGGTGGCGGTGCATAAAGACCCGGCACCCCGCCGGGGTTTGCGGTTGGAGCATAGAGCTTCCTGGCCACTTCAGCAGAGGCGGCACTCTGGTTCCGGATCAGTCTCTCAGTGTCCCCACTGACTCGAGCACACCTTGGACTCCTTCCTTCTCTCACCACGGTCTACAACCCGGGACCCAGACAAGCCTGAAGGTGGCACAGGCCGCCAGGTCAGTGTCCTCTCAGGCATATATGGTGGTGTTCTCGCCTCTCCTCTGACTGAACTTGACTCTCTGATGTCTCTCGGCTGACTGCTCCTCCTGAACTTGGTGTTGTGTCCTTTTGTTGCCTCCCCTAACCGTGTCCTGTCCTAACTTCTCCACCCTCCACTTGTCTCCTCCCGACATCCCGTTGCTGGGCATAGAGTCCCTAGACTTGGGATCGGAGTGTGTTGGGTGTGTGTTTTGGGGTGACTGACTTACCAATCCTGGCTGCTGCGCCATCTAGTGGTGACCGGTCGGCAGGGGCGCCAGTAAAAATACAAAGTAATTATGAACAGACCCTTTAAACCTCAGATGCCCCAGTCACCCATTGTCCGATTCCAATTGTTGCCGGCAGGTGGAGCTGCCCTCGAAGGCTGGGTGACCGTTTAGATGCCGTACTTCTCCTGGTCGCAGCATCTGAGCAGTTATTGGTCATCTCTGATCCTCCCACTGATGATCAATCAGATTGAGATTCTGGGATCTCAGGTGACGAGACGTCACTTGAGATAAAAGTCTCCAAAGTTTTATTAGCCCCCCATAGTGACATCTATAAATCACCATCCCAGCTCCATGTCATGACTTTAATGACAGCTGTCAATCATTACATAAAGGCCGCTCTGACATCACTACAGTCTGGCAGAACAAAACCAGTATCCAGGATTGTAGGAAGACAGACGCGGTTTATAACAGTTTCTGTCTTCTCTTTTGCAGTCTACATAGCTGAATGTGTCTTGCCGGCAAAGCAGAACTGCAGGATATTAGGTATCCGCACAATCAGATCAGGTGGCCATTGGCCCCGTGTGGTAAGGTTATGTGAATCAGAGCTGAAAGCAGGACCCAGCAGCCATAACACAATGCACAGGGCAGTTGTGTTCTGGCTCTGTGCATTGCTTCTCCCTGAGCTGATTACATCTGATTGTGGGGTCCCAACACTAATAGTACAGGCTGTGTGCCCCCAACACTAATATCACATGTAGATTTTCACCCCACCAAGGAAACATCTGTAAGGGGCAGGGGCGTACATAGAAATCATGGGGCCCCATAGCAGAATTTCTAATTGCCCCCTCAACTATCCCGGCAAATAATGACCCCAACACAGTATAACCCCAAATTATGACCCCCACACAACACTCCATGCAGTATATTGGGCCCCACATTGTCCTACAAATAGTATAATGTACCCCCATAGTCTTCCATATATTATAATGCCCACTATAGTCCTCCATGTATTATAGTGCACTCCCCATAGTCCTCCAATTATAGTGTAACCCCATAGTTTTACATGTATTATAATGGACCCCATTGTCCTCCAAGTATTTTAGTGCAGCTCCCATAGTCCTCCATATATTATAATGCTCCCCAATAGTCCACCATATAGTGTAATACACCCCCCATACTCCTCCATATATTATAATGCAGTTTCAGCCTGGGTTCTCCTGTTTCCTCTCACACTCCAAAGACTAATAAGAGAAATAGATTGTGAGCCATGATGGGGACTACGATGATGATGTCTGTGGAATTAATCTTAAAATTCTAATCAATAAAAAGTAGTATAGCAAATGTTGTGATACCTATGCATGACCACCAGGTGGCAGAATAATAGCATTTAATAATATAGAGAACACTATTTAGACTTTTAGTTTCAAAAACTGAAAATGAGTAATAGACGCCTCACTATAAGCGCACCCAAGGGGGGGGACCTACGTGTCTGGACCCCCCCTTCGGACGGCCCTGAGAAGTGGTGCAGTACACAAGGAGCTGGACCCCTATGTCAGGAGACAGGAACAATTACACAGCACCCAAGGGCCCACAAAAGAGGCTGCTTTTAGGGGGGCTTCACTCCCCCAAACCACCCCACCGGGGGCTTTGCCCCTCGGAACCCAGCTGGGGGGTGACACCCCCCTTTCAGGGCCGGTGTGTGTTTCTTGGACCCCTACCTTGGGAAATTTCTGGGTGCGCCACTGCGCCTCATTATATGTTTTATATCATCTGATGGGATATCCAGCCATCGCCCTGAGCGAGACCTCAGCTGAAGGCTTATAATGGAGGCAACAGCGCAATCATTAGCGACCGCACAGAATAATGATTGAAGAACCCAGATGTCAGGATAGAAATGTCTTCCCCACACACACACACACACGCACACACACACACGCACACACACACGCACACACACACGCATGCACGCACACACACACGCACACACACACCGCATGCACGCACACACACACCCACACACATACACACAGACACACGCACACACATACACACACATGCACAGACACACACACACATACACGCACACACATGTACACACACATACGCATGCACGCACGCACATACACCCACACACATGCACACACATGCACACACATACACACACATACACACACATACACATGCACATACACGCACACACATGCACACACACACGCACATGCACACACACACATGCACACACATGCACACACACACGCACACACGCACATGCACACACACACATGCACACACATGCACACACACGCACACACACACGCACATGCACACACACACACATGCACACACACGCCCACAACACATGCACACACAGACACGCACACACATACACACACATACACATGCACAGACACACACACACATACACGCACACACATGCACACACATGCACACACATGTACACACACATACGCATGCACGCACGCAAATACACCCACACACATGCACACACACGCACACACATACACACACATACACACACATGCACAGACACGCACACACATATACGCACACACATGCACACACACACGCACAATGCACACACACACATGAACACACATGCACACACACACGCACACACACACGCACATGCACACACACACATGAACACACATACACACACGCACATGCACACACACACATGCACACACACACATGCACACACACACACACACGCACATGCACACGCACACACTTGTACTTTTCCTTTATCACAATTCACTTTTACAGAATCCAACCTCCAGGTAACAACAATCTGGAATACTTCTTTAATACTTCTGACAGATGAGGGTTTGTTAAAGTGATATCCAGTCTAGAAAATCTTAACCACCAGGGACGCAGGGTCCTACTGTCCCGTTACATCTACAGGTGACATTTTCCTCTGGTTTGCTCTCACTCATTGATTGATTCTTGGTCATTTGGGTCTGGACGGTGGCTGGGCTGTTCACCCACAAGAATATGCTCTGATCTAAACCCTCCATTGTAGATCTGCCAGATGTTGAAGATCGTTGTCCTACTTCGAAGGTGAACCTACGCCCAAGTGTCAGGTCTTCTGCTGCCTCTAACAGGTTTTCCTCCAGGATTGCCCTGCCCCTGCTGAAGAAAAGTCTCCCCACAGCAGAATGCTGCCTCCACCATGTGTGGCGGTGGGGATGGGGTTTTCAGGGTGACGT
Source organism: Allobates femoralis (assembly GCA_033576535.1). Taxonomy (NCBI): domain Eukaryota; kingdom Metazoa; phylum Chordata; class Amphibia; order Anura; family Aromobatidae; genus Allobates; species Allobates femoralis. The sequence goes on from JARQOC010000001.1 coordinate 4,184,833, forward strand.
GCAGGATTAGTTTTCTACCACACATAGCGTTTTGCATATAACCTAAAAAGTTCTCATTTGACCAGTGCCACTTCTTCCAGCGCTCGCTGTGTCCACTAGATGGCTTTTTTCAAACTCCAGTAAGACTTCTTATATTTTATTATTATTATTTATTTATTTATTTATTTATGTAGCGCCATTAGGTTCCATGGCGCTTTACATGAGGATAGGGGAGACAAGAACAAGTTCACTAAATCTAGGCGATCAGGACGTACAGGTACAGGAGGGACAGGGACCCTGTCCACGAGGGCTCACAGTCTATGAATATTTTGCTTCCAAATATAGATTTCTTCTTGCTGCTCTTCCATAAAGTCCAGATTTGTGGAGTCTATGACTAATCGTAATCCTGTGGACCGATTCTCCCCCCTGAGCTGTGATCTCTGCAACTCTTCCAGAGTGATGCTGTGGGGAGACTTTTCTTCAGCAGGGGCAGGGAAGCTGGTCATAGGTAATGGAAGATGGATGGAGCTAAATACAGTGCAATCCTGGAGGAAAACCTGTTAGAGGCTGCAGAAGACCTGAGACTGGGACCTAGGTTCACCTTCCATCAGGACAACGACCCTCAACATCCTGCAGATCTACAATGGAGGGTTTAGATCAGAGCATATTCATGTGGGTGAGCGGCCCAGTCACCGTCCAGGTGACATCACAGAACAGGTGAGAACTGGTGGCCTCCATGTTACCACGTCTGTGGAGAAGGGGCACATGGGATGATGAGGGGCTGATCTCAGGGCTTTTACCAATGTCCCAAGATTTTTAGCATCTCCTCATTAATTAGCCCCAGGTATACAAAACACAACAGGAATTTCAGGAGCCGGCAGGGTTATATCTGATGGGAGTTATCTCTCCGGCTCCGGATATCTCCTGTGTAAGGACACATTATGGCCCTTGGCCTTTCTTCGCCTCATCAGATACACTGACAGATTCCAATTAATGAGGTCACATTTTTGGATAGATTTGCTCTGATATCGCTGTGCAGATCATATCTCGGCCGTCCCATTCACTGTAGTATGAGCTGGTTTTGTTTTTGGGAAATTTTTTGAATTTCCCTTTTGAGTCTCAATGTCAAAACATTACATATTCCATAAAAGAAGCAAGTGAGGTGGAGCAGAGTGCAGATGATGGCCGTCTTGTGTGTGTCCTGTGCATTATACAGAGCTGATGGCCGTTTTGTGTGTGTCCTGTGAACTATACAGCGCCGATGGCTGTTTTATGCACGGTCCTGCACAATATACAGAGTTGATGGCCGTTTCGTGCTCGGCTCTGTGCATTATACAGAGTTGATGGCCGTTTCGTGCACGGTCCTGCACAATATACAGAGTTGATGGCCGTTTTGTGCGCGGCTCTGTGCATTATACAGAGTTGATGGCCGTTTCATGCAAGGTCCTGCACAATATACAGAGTTGATGGCTGTTTCGTGCACAGTTCTGTGCATTATACAGAGTTGATGGCCATTTCGTGCACGGTTCTGTGCATTATACAGAGTTGATGGCCGTTTCATGCAAGGTCCTGCACAATATACAGAGTTGATGGCTGTTTCGTGCACGGCTCTGTGCATTATACAGAGTTGATGGCCGTTTTGTGCACGGCTCTGTGCATTATACAGAGTTGATGGCCGTTTCGTGCACGGTCCTGCACAATATACAGAGTTGATGGCCGTTTTGTGCGCGGCTCTGTGCATTATACAGAGTTGATGGCCATTTTGTGTGCGTCTCTGTGCATTATACAGAGTTGATGGCCGTTTCGTTCGCGTCTCTGTGCATTATACAGAGTTGATGGCCGTTTCGTTCGCGGCTCTGTGCATTATACAGAGTTGATGGCCGCTTCATGCACGGTCCTGCACAATATACAGGGTTGATGGCCGTTTCGTGCACGGCTCTGTGCATTATACAGAGTTGATGGCCGTTTCGTGCACGGTCCTGCACAATATACAGAGTTGATGGCCGTTTCGTGCACGGTCCTGCACAATATACAGAGTTGATGGCCGTTTCGTGCACAGTTCTGTGCATTATACAGAGTTGATGGCCGTTTCGTGCTCGGCTCTGTGCATTATACAGAGTTGATGGCCGTTTCGTGCACGGTCCTGCACAATATACAGAGTTGATGGCCGTTTCGTGCACGGTCCTGCACAATATACAGAGTTGATGGCCGTTTCGTGCACAGTTCTGTGCATTATACAGAGTTGATGGCCATTTCGTGCACGGTTCTGTGCATTATACAGAGTTGATGGCCGTTTCATGCAAGGTCCTGCACAATATACAGAGTTGATGGCCGTTTTGTGCGCGGCTCTGAGCATTATACAGAGTTGATGGCCGCTTCATGCACGGCTCTGTGCATTATACAGAGTTGATGGCCATTTTGTGTGCGTCTCTGTGCATTATACAGAGTTGATTGCCGTTTCGTGCACGGTTCTGTGCATTATACAGAGTTGATGGCCGCTTCATGCACGGCTCTGTGCATTATACAGAGTTGATGGCCGTTTCGTGCACGGTCCTGCACAATATACAGAGTTGATGGCCGTTTTGTGCGCGGCTCTGTGCATTATACAGGGTTGATGGCCGTTTCGTGCACGGCTCTGTGCATTATACAGAGTTGATGGCCGTTTCGTGCACGGTCCTGCACAATATACAGAGTTGATGGCAGTTTTGTGCGCGGCTCTGTGCATTATACAGAGTTGATGGCCATTTTGTGTGCGTCTCTGTGCATTATACAGAGTTGATGGCCGTTTCGTGCACGGTCCTGCACAATATACAGGGTTGATGGCTGTTTCGTGCACGGCTCTGTGCATTATACAGAGTTGATGGCCGTTTCGTGCACGGTCCTGCACAATATACAGAGTTGATGGGCGTTTCATGCACGGCTCTGTGCATTATACAGAGTTGATGGCCGTTTCGTGCTCGGCTCTGTGCATTATACAGAGTTGATGGCCGTTTCGTGCATGGTCCTGCACAATATACAGAGTTGATGGCCGTTTCGTGCACGGCTCTGTGCATTATACAGAGTTGATGGCCGTTTTGTGCGCGGCTCTGTGCATTATACAGAGTTGATGGCCGTTTCGTGCTCGGCTCTGTGCATTATACAGAGTTGATGGCCGTTTCGTGCACGGTCCTGCACAATATACAGAGTTGATGGGCGTTTCATGCACGGTCCTGCACAATATACAGAGTTGATGGCCATTTCGTGCACGTTTCTGTGCATTATACAGAGTTGATGGCCATTTAGTGCGCGGCTCTGTGGATTATACAGGGTTGATGGCCGTTTCATGCACGGTCCTGCACAATATACAGAGTTGATGGCCGTTTCGTGCATGGTCCTGCACAATATACAGAGTTGATGGCCGTTTCGTGCGCGGCTCTGAGCATTATACAGAGTTGATAGCCATTTCGTGCACAGTCTTTCACAATATACAGGGTTGATGGCCGTTTCGTGCACAGTCCTGCACAATATACAGAATTGATGGCCGTTTCGTGCATGGTTCTCTGCATTATACAGAGTTGATGGCCGTTTCGTGCTCGGCTCTGTGCATTATACAGAGTTGATGGCCGTTTCGTGCATGGTCCTGCACAATATACAGAGTTGATGGCCGTTTCGTGCACGGCTCTGTGCATTATACAGAGTTGATAGCCGTGTCGTGCAAGGTTCTGTGCATTATACAGAGTTGATGGCCGTGTCGTGCAAGGTTCTGTGCATTATACAGAGTTGATGGCCGTTTCGTGCATGGTCCTGCACAATATACAGAGTTGATGGCCGTTTCGTGCACGGTTCTGTGCATTATACAGAGTTGATGGCCGTGTCGTGCAAGGTTCTGTGCATTATACAGAGTTGATGGCCGTTTCGTGCATGGTCCTGCACAATATACAGAGTTGATGGCCGTTTCGTGCATGGTCCTGCACAATATACAGAGTTGATAGCCGTTTCGTGCTCGGTTCTGTGCATTATACAGAGTTGATGGCCGTTTTGTGCACGGCTCTGTGCATTATACAGAGTTGATGGCCGTTTCGTGCACGGCTCTGTGCATTATACAGAGTTGATGGTCGTTTCGTGCACGGTCCTGCACAATATACAGAGTTGATGGCCGTTTCGTGCACGGCTCTGTGCATTATACAGAGTTGATGGCCGTTTCGTGCGCGGCTCTGTGGATTATACAGGGTTGATGGCCGTTTCGTGCACGGCTCTGCGCATTATACAGAGTTGATGGTCGTTTCGTGCATGGTCCTGCACAATATACAGAGTTGATGGCCGTTTCGTGCACGGCTCTGTGCATTATACAGAGTTGATAGCCGTTTCGTGCACGGCTCTGTGCATTATACAGAGTTGATGGCCATTCGTGCACGGTTCTGTGCATTATACAGGGTTGATGGCCATTTCGTGCACAGTCCTGCACAATATACAGAGTTGATGGCCGTTTTGTGCGCGGCTCTGTGCATTATACAGAGTTGATGGCTGTTTCATGCGCGGCTCTGTGCATTATACAGAGTTGATGGCCGTTTCGTGCACGGCTCTGTGCATTATACAGGGTTGATGGCCATTTCGTGCACAGTCCTGCACAATATACAGAGTTGATGGCCATTTCGTGCACGGTTCTGTGCATTATACAGAGTTGATAGCCATGTCGTGCATGGTCCTGCACAATATACAGAGTTGATGGCCGTTTCGTGCGCGGCTCTGAGCATTATACAGAGTTGATAGCCATTTCGTGCACAGTCTTTCACAATATACAGGGTTGATGGCCGTTTCGTGCACAGTCCTGCACAATATACAGAGTTGATGGCCGTTTCATGCATGGTTCTCTGCATTATACAGAGTTGATGGCCGTTTCGTGCATGGTCCTGCACAATATGCAGAGTTGATTGCCGTTTCGTGCACGGCTCTGTGCATTATACAGAGTTGATGGCCGTTTCGTGCACGGCTCTGTGCATTATACAGAGTTGATGGTCGTTTCGTGCACGGTCCTGCACAATATACAGAGTTGATGGCCGTTTCGTGCACGGTCCTGCACAATATACAGAGTTGATGGCCGTTTCGTGCGCGGCTCTGTGCATTATACAGAGTTGATGGCCGTTTCGTGCGCGGCTCTGTGCATTATACAGAGTTGATGGTCGTTTCGTGCATGGTCCTGCACAATATACAGAGTTGATGGCCGTTTCGTGCACGGCTCTGTGCATTATACAGAGTTGATAGCCGTTTCGTGCACGGCTCTGTGCATTATACAGAGTTGATGGCCGTTTCGTGCGCGGCTCTGTGCATTATACAGAGTTGATGGCCGTTTCGTGCGCGGCTCTGTGGATTATACAGGGTTGATGGCCGTTTCGTGCACGGCTCTGCGCATTATACAGAGTTGATGGTCGTTTCGTGCATGGTCCTGCACAATATACAGAGTTGATGGCCGTTTCGTGCACGGCTCTGTGCATTATACAGAGTTGATGGCCATTCGTGCACGGTTCTGTGCATTATAAAGAGTTGATGGCCATTTCGTGCACGGTTCTGTGCATTATACAGAGTTGATAGCCATGTCGTGCATGGTCCTGCACAATATACAGAGTTGATGGCCGTTTCGTGCACGGTTCTGTGCATTATAAAGAGTTGATGGCCGTTTCGTGCACGGTTCTGTGCATTATACAGAGTTGATAGCCATGTCGTGCATGGTCCTGCACAATATACAGAGTTGATGGCCGTTTCGTGCACGGTCCTGCACAATATACAGAGTTGATGGCCGTTTCATGCACGGTCCTGCACATTATACAGAGTTGATGGGCGTTTCATGCACGGTTCTGTGCATTATACAGAGTTGATGGCCGTTTCGTGCACGGTCCTGCACAATATACAGAGTTGATGGCCGTTTCGTGCATGATTCCGTACAGTATGATGTATTTTTTTTATAAATATCTGATTAATAAATCATATAAAGAATAATATCAAGGTTTGAGTACAGATAGATTTCCAATATTACTCCATAGACGGAGGGGGGCGCTCGATCAGGGTCCACACAAATCCTGACCACATGGAAGAAAATCTACACAATAAAAACTATAACAAGAATATTCTAAGGAAAAACCAAAGGAATTCAAGACAAGTGTCCAAGAGCGGCCTGAGGGGGAAGGATCGACCCCGGGAAGATCAGCACAAGGGAAAGATACAATCAGGAGACGACGTTATGATATGTCTGTAATAAGAAAGAAACACAAGATGAGAGATTGTATCCCCACCCTGAGGACAGCGGGGGCCGCCTGTAGGGCCGCGTTCACACAAGGATCAGGTGGGGAGTTTTATATCAATTAAGTGACTTTAAGTTGCTTTTTTTAATTTTATCATTATTTTTGACGCTGCGGCCTCTGCCTCTTCTTGCTCAGTCGTACTGTATATAAAGAATCTTGGCTTTCTTACACCTTCTGGTATTTGGTTGGGACAGAGCTCCACGTGCAGATTACAGGCAATTCTGATGGGTTCGTTATACACAGGTTTATTTCGGGTCAGTACTATATGGTAAGGCTGGGGTCACAGTTGCCATGCGTTTTTTTAAGTGATTTAACAAAACTCATGCTTTTTTTCATGTCAGCATGAGTTTTGTAAGGTGTGTGATGGCTCCCTGCGTTTTTGGGTGCGTTTTTGAATCTGCACCTAAAAATAGTGCTTGTAGTATTTTTTTGAGCGTTTTGAAAAACGCATGCGTTTTTGTAGAAAACGCATGCGTTTTTATAACATGGGTTCCTATGGAAAACGCATGCAAAAACGCATGTACAGTTAGTACCTTTTAGTGCCATTCAAAAACGCATGCGTTTCCCATAGGAGCCCATGTTAAAAAAAACGCATGCGTTTTTCCGGAAACGCATGCGTTTTTTTAACATGGGCTCCTATGGGAAACGCATGCGTTTTTGAATGGCACTAAAAGGTACTAACTGTACATGCGTTTTTGCATGCGTTTTCCATAGGAACCCATGTTATAAAAACGCATGCGTTTTCTACAAAAACGCATGCGTTTTCTACAAAAACGCATGCGTTTTTGGATATGCTCCAAAAACGCATGGGACAGTCACACATGCTTTTTGGCTATTAGGGCATGCGTTTTTTAACATGGGGGCCTATGGGTGCGTTTTTTACATGCGTTTTTGAAAACGCAGGTCTCCAAAAATGCATGTGAAAAATGGTACTGTGACCCCAGCCTAACACTGACATGTCGGTATGATGTCTGGGGTCAGTACTATATGGTAACACTGACATGTCGGTATGATGTCTGGGGTCAGTACTATATGGTAACACTGAGGTGTCGGTATGATGTCTCGGGTCAGTACTATATGGTAACACTGACATGTCGGTATGATGTCTGGGGTCAGTACTATATGGTAACACTGATGTGTTCGGTATGATGCCTCAGGTCAGTACTATATGGTAACACTGACATGTCGGTATGATGTCTTGGGTCAGTACTATTATGGTAACACTGAGGTGTCGGTATGATGTCTCAGGTCAGTACTATATGGTAACACTGACGTGTCGGTATGATGTCTCGGGCCAGTACTATATGGTAACACTGACGTGTCGGTATGATGTCTGGGGTCAGTACTATATGGTAACACTGACATGTCGGTATGATGCCTCAGGTCAGTACTATATGGTAACACTGATGGTGTCGGTATGATGCCTCAGGTCAGTACTATATGGTAACACTGACATGTCGGTATGATGTCTGGGGTCAGTACTATATGGTAACACTGAGGTGTCGGTATGATGCCGCAGGTCAGTACTATATGGTAACACTGAGGTGTCGGTATGATGTCTCAGGTCGTACTATATGGTAACACTGACGTGTCGGTATGATGTCTGGGGTCAGTACTATATGGTAACACTGACATGTCGGTATGATGTCTCGGGTCAGTACTATATGGTAACACTAACGTGTCAGTATGATGCCTTGGGTCAGTACTATATGGTAACACTGACGTGTCAGTATGATGTCTGGGGTCAGTACTATATGGTAACACTGATGTGTCAGTATGATGCCTCAGGTCAGTACTATATGGTAACACTGAGTGTCGGTATGATGCCTCAGGTCAGTACTATATGGTGACACTGACGTGTCGGTATGATGTCTGGGGTCAGTACTATATGGTAACACTGAGGTGTCGGTATGATGTCTCAGGTCAGTACTATATGGTAACACTGACGTGTCGTATATGTCTGGGGTCAGTACTTATGGTAACACTGACGATGTCGGTATGATGCCTCAGGTCAGTACTATATGGTGACACTGACGTGTCGGTATGATGTCTGGGTCAGTACTATATGGTAAACACTGAGGTGTCGGTATGATGTCTCAGGTCAGTACTATATGGTAACACTGACGTGTCGGTATGATGTCTCGGGTCAGTACTATATGGTAACACTGACGTGTCAGTATGATGCCTTGGGTCAGTACTATATGGTAACACTGACGTGTCGTATGATGTCTGGGGTCAGTACTATATGGTAACACTGACGGTGTCGGTATGATGTCTCAGGTCAGTACTATATGGTAACACTGAGGTGTCGGTATGATGTCTCGGGTCAGTACTATATGGTAACACTGACATGTCAGTATGATGCTGGGTCAGTACTATATGGTAACACTGACGTGTCGAGTATGATGTCCTCGGGTCAGTACTATATGGTAACACTGAGTGTCGGTATGATGTCTCGGTCAGTACTATATGGTAACACTGAGGTGTCGGTATGATGTCTCGGGTCAGTACTATATGGTAACACTGACGTGTCAGTATGATGTCTCGGGTCAGTACTATATGGTAACACTGAGTGTCAGTATGATGTCCTGGGTCAGTACTATATGGTAACACTGACGTGTCAGTATGATGTCTCGGGTCAGTACTATATGGTAACACTGAGGTGTCGGTATGATGTCTCGGGTCAGTACTATATGGTAACACTGACTGTCGTATGATGTCTCGGGTCAGTACTATATGGTAACACTGAGTGTCGTATGATGTCTGGGGTCAGTACTATATGGTAACACTGACTGTCGTATGATGCTCGGTCAGTACTATAGTAACACTGAGTGTCGTATGATGCTGGTCATACTATATGTAACACTGACTGTCAGTATGATGTCTGGGGTCAGTACTATATGGTAACACTGAGTGCGGTATGATGCTGGTCAGTACAGTAAGTAATGCTGGTCATACTAAGAAATACTGTATGATGCTGGTAGAATTGAAATAGGTCGAGTGTGGCAGTACTAATGGTAACACTGAGTGCGTATGATGTCTCGGGTCAGTACTATATGGTAACACTGATGTCGTATGATGTCTGGGGTCAGTACATATGTAACTCAGTACTATATGGTAACACTGAGGTGTCGGTATGATGTCTCAGGTCAGTACTATATGGTAACACTGACGTGTCGGTATGATGTCTGGGTCAGTACTATATGGTAACACTGACGTGTCGGTATGATGTCTCGGGTCAGTACTATATGGTAACACTGACATGTGTCGTATGATGTCTCGGGTCAGTACTATATGGTAACACTGAGTGTCGTATGATGTCCTGGTCAGTACTATATGGTAACACTGAGTGTCGGTATGATGTCTGGGTCAGTACTATATGGTAACACTGATGTCGGTATGATGCTCGGTCAGTCTTAATGTAACACTGAGTGTCGGTATGATGTCGGGTCAGTACATATGGTAACACTGACTGTCGGTATGATGTCTGGGTCAGTACTATATGGTAACACTGAGGTGTCGTATGATGCTCGGTCAGTACTATATGGTAACACTGACTGTCGTATGATGTCTGGGTCAGTACTATATGGTAACACTGACTGTCGTATGATGCCTGGGTCAGTACTATATGGTAAACTGACGTGTCGGTATGATGTCTGGGTCAGTACATATAATGGTAATCTGAAATTGTCTGAGTTGTATGCTCGGTCAGTACTATATGGTAACACTGACGTGTCGGATGATGTCTGGGTCAGTACTATATGGTAACACTGACGTGTCGGTATGATGCTGGGTCAGTACTATATGGTAACACTGACGTGTCGTATGATGTCTCGGGTCAGTACTATATGGTAACACTGAGTGTCGGTATGATGTCTGGTCAGTACTATATGGTAACACTGAGGTGTCGGTATGATGTCTGGGTCAGTACTATATGGTAACACTGACGTGTCAGTATGATGTCTGGGTCAGTACTATATGGTAACACTGACGTGTCGTATGATCTGGGTCAGTACTAATGGTAACACTGATGTCGGTATGATGTCTGGGTCAGTACTATATGGTAACACTGACGGTGTCGGTATGATGTCTCGGGTCAGTACTAATGTACACTAGTTATGATCTGGTCAGACTATATGGAACACTGACGTGTCGTATGATGTCTCGGGTCAGTACTATATGGTAACACTGAGGTGTCAGTATGATGTCTGGGGTCAGTACTATATGGTAACACTGACGTGTCAGTATGATGTCTCGGGTCAGTACTATATGGTAACACTGAGGTGTCGGTATGATGTCTGGGTCAGTACTATATGGTAACACTGACATGTCGGTATGATGTCTCGGGTCAGTACTATATGGTAACACTGACGTGTCGTATGATGTCTGGGTCAGTACTATATGGTAACACTGACGTGTCGGTATGATGTCTCGGGTCAGTACTATATGGTAACACTGAGTGTCAGTATGATGTCTGGGTCAGTACTAATATGGTAAACACTGACATGTCGGTATGATGTTTGGGGTCAGTACTATATGGTAACACTGACGTGTCGGTATGATGCCTCGGGTCAGTACTATATGGTAACACTGACGTGTCGGTATGATGTCTCGGGTCAGTACTATATGGTAACACTGACATGTCAGTATGATGTCTGGGGTCAGTACTATATGGTAACACTGACGTGTCGGTATGATGTCTCAGGTCAGTACTATATGGTAACACTGACGTGTCGGTATGAAGCCTCGGGTCAGTACTATATGGTAACACTGACATGTCGGTATGATGGCTCGGGTCAGTACTATATGGTAACACTGACGTGTCAATATGATGTCTCGGGTCAGTACTATATGGTAACACTGATGTGTCGGTATGATGCCTCAGGTCAGTACTATATGGTAACACTGACGTGTCGGTATGATGCCTCGGGTCAGTACTATATGGTAACACTGATGTGTCGGTATGATGCCTCAGGTCAGTACTATATGGTAACACTGACGTGTCGGTATGATGCCTCGGGTCAGTACTATATGGTAACACTGACGTGTCAGTATGATGCCTCAGGTCAGTACTATATGGCAACACTGACGTGTTGGTATGATGCCTCGGGTCAGTACTATATGGTAACAGTAAGGTGTCGGTATGATGTCTCGGGTCAGTACTATATGGTAACACTCAAGTGTCAATATGATGTCTCAGCTCAGTACTATATGGTAACACTGACATGTCAGTATGATGCCTGAGGTCAGTACTATATGGTAACACGGACGTGTCAGTATGATGCCTCAGGTCAGTACTATATGGTAACACTGACATATTGATATGATGTCTCGGGTCAGTACTCTATGGTAACACTGACCTTTCGGCATGATGTCTCGGGTCAGTACTATATGGTAACACTGAGGTGTCGGTATGATGCCTCGGGTCAATACTATATGGTAACACTGAGGTGTCGGTATGATGTCTTGAGTCAGTACTATATGGTAACACTGAGGTGTTGGTATGATGTCTCGGGTCAGTACTATATGGTAACACTGAGGTGTCGGTATGAAGTCTGGGGTCAGTATTGTATGGTAATACTGACGTGTCAGTATGATGTCTGGGGTCAGTACTATATGGTAACACTGAGGTGTCTGTATGATGTCTGGGGTCAGTACTATATGGTAACACTGACGTGTCGGTATGATGCCTCAGGTCAGTACATCAATTTTTCTCTGCTGTTCCCATCCAAGGAGATTAGCTACAGTGCCATGTGCTGTAAATTTCTTGATTATGTTGGTCACTGTGGACAAAGGAACAACAAGATCCCTGGAGATGGACTTGTCACCTTGAGATTGTTGATATTTTTTGCACAATTTTGGTTCTCACGTCCTCAGACAGTCCTCTTCTCTTTTCTTCTCTTTTCCTCTTTCTGTTTTCCATGCTTAGTGTGACACACAGGCACATAATGCAAATACTGAGGCAACTTCTCCCCTTTTTATCTGGTTTCAGGTGTGATTTTCATATTGCCCACTCCTGATACTTCTCACATGTGAGTGTGAATGCGCAGTCACCAGCCGTGCACTCATGTGACCAGGGCAGATCTCTATCAACTGTAAGTAAATGTGGAAGGTTCCTAATGAAAGTCGACAGGAAGCAGAGATCTTGAGAAATGTAAGAGATGGATACAAATAATCCACAGTGCAGTATATATAACTGTTATTATAGAGGGAGTATAATTTGGAGGAGGACCTGCACCTGTTGTATAGGGGGTGTGACCCCACTCTCAGGTGTCTGGACATTTGTCCCTCATTAAATTACACTGATAATGACCTGGCCCCGGGCGTGTAACTAGCGTGTAATGGCGGTAATATGACCCTGGTCATATATGACTAATGATGGCCACAGATCAGCCGCTAATGGCCATTAGGTGACATCGCCGCTCATTACCTCCTGACAAATGAGGGATTTCTAAAGAGAGATATTAGTCAAAATCAGCAGCGTAATTGCCCCCCCTCCCCGGGGTCTGTGCACAGGGGTTGTGTACTGAAGATCCCCTCCATTCACTGTCTATAGGAGTGCTGGTCACACACACTCACTACCCTCCATTCACCAACTATAGGAGTGGTGGTCACACACGCTCACTACCTTCCATTCACTGTATATAGGAGTGGTGGTCACACACGCTCACTACCTTCCATTCACTGTCTATAGGAGTCGTGGTCACACACGTTACTACCCTCTATTCACTGTATATAGGAGTGATGGTCACACACACTTAATACCCTCCATTCACTGTATATAGGAGCGGTAGTCACACGCTCACTACCCTCCATTCACTGTCTATAGGAGTGGTGGTCACACACGATCACTACCCTCCATTCACTGTATATAGGAGTGGTGGTCACACACGCTCACTACCCTCCATTCACTGTCTATAGGAGTGGTGGTCACACACGATCACTACCCTCCATTCACTGTATATAGGAGTGGTGGTCACACACGCTCACTACCTCCATTCACTGTCTATAGGAGTGGTGGTCACACACGCTCACTACCTTCCATTCACTGTCTATAGGAGTCGTGGTCACACACGTTACTACCCTCCATTCACTGTCTATAGGAGTGGTGGTCACACACGCTCACTACCCTCCATTCACTGTATATAGGAGTGGTGGTCACACACATGCTCACTACCTCCATTCACTGTCTATAGGAGTCGTGGTCACACACGTTACTACCCTCCATTCACTGTCTATAGGAGTGGTGGTCACACACGATCACTACCCTCCATTCACTGTTATAGGAGTGGTGGTCACACACTCTCACTACCCTCCATTCACTGTTATAGGAGTGGTGGTCACACACGCTCACTACCTCCATTCACTGTCGTATAGGAGTCGTGGTCACACACGTCTACTACCCTCCATTCACTGTCTATAGGAGTGGTGGTCACACCGATCACTACCCTCCATTCACTGTATAGGAGTGGTGGTCACACACGCTCACTATCCCTCCATTCACTGTATATAGGAGTGGTGGTCACACACGCTCACTACCCTCCATTCACATATATAGGAGTGGTGGTCACACACGCTCACTACCTTCCATTCACTGTTATAGGAGTGTGGTCACACACGTTACTACCCTCCATTCACTGTCTATAGGAGTGGTGGTCACACACGTCCACTACCCTCCATTCACTATATATAGGAGTGCTGGTCACACACGCTCACTACCCCTCCATTCACTGTCTATAGGAGTGGTGGTCAAACACGCTCACTACCCTACATTCACTATATATAGGAGTGGTGGTCACACACGCTCACTACCTTCCATTCACTGTCTATAGGAGTCGTGGTCACACACGTTACTACCCTCTATTCACTGTATATAGGAGTGATGGTCACACACACTTAATACCCTCCATTCACTGTATATAGGAGCGGTAGTCACACGCTCACTACCCTCCATTCACTGTCTATAGGAGTGGTGGTCACACACGCTCACAACCCTCCATTCACTGTCTATAGGAGTGGTGGTCACACACGATCACTACCCTCCATTCACTGTATATAGGAGTGGTGGTCACACACGCTCACTACCCCTCCATTCACTGTATATAGGAGTGGTGGTCACACACGCTCACTACCCTCTATTCACTGTCTATAGGAGTGGTGGTCACACACGCTCACTACCTTCCATTCACTGTCTATAGGAGTCGTGGTCACACACGTTACTACCCTCCATTCACTGTGTATAGGAGTGGTGGTCACACACGTCACTACCCTCCATTCACTATATATAGGAGTGCTGGTCACACACTCTCACTACCCTCCATTCACTATATATAGGAGTGGTGGTCACACATGCTCACTACCCTCCATTCACTGTCTATAGGAGTGGTGGTCACACACGCTCACTACCCTCCATTCACTATATATAGGAGTGGTGGTCACACACGCTCACTACCTTCCATTCACTGTCTATAGGAGTCGTGGTCACACACGTTACTACCCTCTATTCACTGTATATAGGAGTGATGGTCACACACACTTAATACCCTCCATTCACTGTATATAGGAGCGGTAGTCACACGCTCACTACCCTCCATTCACTGTCCATAGGAGTGGTGGTCACACACGCTCACAACCCTCCATTCACTGTCTATAGGAGTGGTGGTCACACACGCTCACTACCTTCCATTCACTGTCTATAGGAGTCGTGGTCACACACGTTACTACCCTCCATTCACTGTGTATAGGAGTGGTGGTCACACACGTCACTACCCTCCATTCACTATATATAGGAGTGCTGGTCACACACGCTCACTACCCTCCATTCACTGTCTATAGGAGTGCTGGTCACACACGATCACTACCCTCCATTCACTGTATATAGGAGTGGTGGTCACACACGCTCACTACCCTCTATTCACTGTCTATAGGAGTGGTGGTCACACACGCTCACTACCTTCCATTCACTGTCTATAGGAGTCGTGGTCACACACGTTACTACCCTCCATTCACTGTGTATAGGAGTGGTGGTCACACACGTCACTACCCTCCATTCACTATATATAGGAGTGCTGGTCACACACGCTCACTACCCTCCATTCACTGTCTATAGGAGTGGTGGTCACACACGATCACTACCCTCCATTCACTGTATATAGGAGTGGTGGTCACACATGCTCACTATCCTCCATTCACTGTGTATAGGAGTGGTGGTCGCACACGCTCACTATCCTCCATTCACTGTATATAGGAGTGGTGGTCACACACGCTCACTACCCTCCATTCACTGTATATAGGAGTGGTGGTCACACACGCTCACTACCTTCCATTCACTGTCTATAGGAGTCGTGGTCACACACGCTCACTACCCTCCATTCACTGTGTATAGGAGTGGTGGTCACACATGTCACTACCCTCCATTCACTGTCTATAGGAGTGGTGGTCACACACTCTCACTACCCTCCATTCACTGTCTATAGGAGTGGTGGTCACACACGCTCACTACCCTCCATTCACTGTCTATAGGAGTGGTGGTCACACACTCTCACTACCCTCCATTCACTGTCTATAGGAGTGGTGGTCACACACTCTCACTACCCTCCATTCACTGTGTATAGGAGTGGTGGTCACACACTCTCACTACCCTCCATTCACTGTCTATAGGAGTGGTGGTCACACGCTCACTACCCTCCATTCACCATCTATAGGAGTGGTGGTCACACACGTCACTACCCTCCATTCACTGTCTATAGGAGCGGTGGTCACACACGCTCACTACCCTCCATTCACCGTCTATAGGAGTGATGGTCACACACGCTCACTACCCTCCATTCACTATATATAGGAGTGGTGGTCACACACGTCACTACCCTCCATTCACTGTATATAGGAGTGGTGGTCACACACTCTCACTACCCTCCATTCACTGTCTATAGGGAGTGGTGGTCACACACGCTCACTACCCTCCATTCACTGTCTATAGGAGTGGTGGTCACACGCTCACTACCCTCCATTCACCATCTATAGGAGCCGTGGTCACACACGTCACTACCCTCCATTCACTGTCTATAGGAGCGGTGGTCACACACGCTCACTACCCTCCATTCACCGTCTATAGGAGTGATGGTCACACACGCTCACTACCCTCCATTCACCGTCTATTGGAGTGGTGGTCACACACGTCACTACCCTCCATTCACCGTATATAGGAGTGGTGGTCACACACGCTCACTACCCTCCATTCACTGTCTATAGGAGTGCTGGTCACACACGCTCACTACCCTCTATTCACTGTATATAGGAGTGGTGGTCACACACGCTCACTACCCTCTATTCACTGCTTATAGGAGTGCTGGTCACACACGCTCACTACCCTCTATTCACTGTATATAGGAGTGGTGGTCACACACGCTCACTACCCTCCATTCACTGTCTATAGGAGTGGTGGTCACACACGCTCACTACCCTCTATTCACTGTATATAGGAGTGGTGGTCACACACGCTCACTACCCTCTATTCACTGTATATAGGAGTGGTGGTCACACACGTCACTATCCTCCATTCACTGTGTATAAGAGTGGTGGTCACACACGACACTACCCTCCATTCACTGTTTATAGGGGTGGTGGTCACACACGCTCACTACCCTCCATTCACTGTCTATAGGAGTGGTGGTCACACACGTCACTACCCTCCATTCACTATATATAGGAGTGGTGGTCACACACGTCAC
The DNA here is from genome assembly GCA_033576535.1 of Allobates femoralis. Taxonomy (NCBI): domain Eukaryota; kingdom Metazoa; phylum Chordata; class Amphibia; order Anura; family Aromobatidae; genus Allobates; species Allobates femoralis. The sequence continues at coordinate 4,201,817 of JARQOC010000001.1, forward strand.
TACCCTCCATTCACTGTCTATAGGAGTGGTGGTCACACATGTCACTACCCTCCATTCACTATATATAGGAGTGGTGGTCGCACACGTCACTACCCTCTATTCACTATATATAGGGGTGGTGGTCGCACACGTCACTACCCTCCATTCACTATATATAGGAGTGGTGGTCACACACGCTCACTACCCTCCATTCACTATATATAGGAGTGGTGGTCACACACGTCACTACCCTCCATTCACTGTCTATAGGAGTGGTGGTCACACACGTCACTACCCTCCATTCACTATATATAGGAGTGGTGGTCACACACGCTCACTACCCTCCATTCACTGTGTATAGGAGCTATGGTCACACATGCTCACTACCCTCCATTCACTATATATAGGAGTGCTGGTCACACACGCTCACTACCCTCCATTCACTATATATAGGAGTGGTGGTCACACACTCTCACTACCCTCCATTCACTATATATAGGAGTGGTGGTCACACACTCTCACTACCCTCCATTCACTATATATAGGAGTGGTGGTCACACACGTCACTACCCTCCATTCACTGTGTATAGGAGTGGTGGTCACACACTCTCACTACCCTCCATTCACTATATATAGGAGTGGTGGTCCACACACGCTCACTACCCTCCATTCACTGTCTATAGGAGTGGTGGTCACACACGTCACTACCCTCTATTCACTATATATAGGAGTGGTGGTCACACGCTCACTACCCTCTATTCACTGTATATAGGAGTGGTGGTCACACACGCTCACTACCCTCTATTCACTGTATATAGGAGTGGTGGTCACACACGTCACTATCCTCCATTCACTGTGTATAAGAGTGGTGGTCACACACGACACTACCCTCCATTCACTGTTTATAGGGGTGGTGGTCACACACACGCTCACTACCTTCCATTCACTGTCTATAGGAGTGGTGGTCACACACGTCACTACCCTCCATTCACTATATATAGGAGTGGTGGTCACACACGTCACTACCCTCCATTCACTGTCTATAGGAGTGGTGGTCACACATGTCACTACCCTCCATTCACTATATATAGGAGTGGTCGTCACACACGTCACTACCCTCCATTCACTATATATAGGAGTGGTGGTCGCACACGTCACTACCCTCTATTCACTATATATAGGAGTGGTGGTCACACACGTCACTACCCTCCATTCACTATATATAGGAGTGGTGGTCACACACGCTCACTACCCTCCATTCACTGTGTATAGGAGCTATGGTCACACATGCTCACTACCCTCCATTCACTATATATAGGAGTGCTGGTCACACACGCTCACTACCCTCCATTCACTATATATAGGAGTGGTGGTCACACACTCTCACTACCCTCCATTCACTATATATAGGAGTGGTGGTCACACACGTCACTACCCTCCATTCACTATATATAGGAGTGGTGGTCACACACGTCACTACCCTCCATTCACTGTGTATAGGAGTGGTGGTCACACACGTCACTACCCTCCATTCACTGTGTATAGGAGTGGTGGTCACACACTCTCACTACCCTCCATTCACTATATATAGGAGTGGTGGTCACACACTCTCACTACCCTCCATTCACTATATATATAGGAGTGGTGGTCACACACTCTCACTACCCTCCATTCACTATATATAGGAGTGGTGGTCACACACTCTCACTACCCTCCATTCACTATATATAGGAGTGGTGGTCACACACGATCACTACCCTCTATTCACTATATATAGGACTGGTGGTCACACACGTCACTACCCTCCATTCACTATATATGAGTGCTGGTCGCACATGCTCAGTATCGAGCTGATTTTCACACATATGCGCTATAATTTTCACCATTCTTACAGGAAAAATCTTAGGCAAAGTCAATAATAAATGTAAAAAAAAATTCATAATTTAAATTTTAAAATCTACAAAATATTTCAAAGTTAGAAAAAATTCGGGTGAAAAGTACAATTGAATTTTTTTTAAATGTTTCTAAAAAGTAATAAAAATCTTTGTTTCCATAATATTGTAAGAATATGTGACCATGATATATCATGTCCTCAGAGGTCAGGTGCAGTACAGGTGCCGGCCCCGGGGCCCCGTCTGAGCCCATCCCTAGGCCTCTGGGCTCCATGATGAATCGCAATGACCGGGGCAGGGGATCATATGTAAGGCCCTGTGTGCATGGGATGGGGGTCGTGTTAGATATTTGGGGGCGCGTCAGGTGTGACACATGGGTCCCCGATGCTCGGAGCAGGTCTGTCCCGGCTTCCTAGTCCTCGTCTGAGCCGTCCTCGGACGCCAGCACCTGCCAGGGCTGACTCTGAAACAGGGACACGGCTGGAAGGAAACGCAGAGAGTGGGTGTTATTCTGTGCATAAATAATATGTGGTATACTAGTATACTGCCATACATATCTCATATAATACCGTTATATCACATAATACTGCCATATAGGGAATGAATAATACAGAATGCTACCATAATACTCTGCATTATCCTACCAACATCATACTGCTATAACAGATCACATAAAACTGCCATATAGTGCACAAATAATATGATATGCTACAATAATAGTCCTCATTATCCTGCCAACATCATACTGCTATAATAGATCACATAATAATGCCATGTAGTGCACGAATAATATGATATGCTACAATAATAGTCCTCATTATCCTGCCAAGATCATACTACTATGTACAGATCACATAATACTGCCATATAGTGCACGAATAACATGATATGCTACAATAATAGTCCTCATTATCCTGCCAACATCATACTGCTATAATAGATCACATAATAATGCCATATAGTGCACGAATAATATGATATGCTACAATAATAGTCCTCATTATCCTGCCAACATCATACTACTATAACAGATCACATAATACTGCCATATAGTGCACAAATAATATGATATGCTACAACAATAGTCCTCATTATCCTGCCAACATCATACTACTATATCAGATCACATAATACTGCCATATAGTGCACAAATAACATGATATGCTACAATAATAGTCCTCATTATCCTGCCAAGATCATACTACTATGTATAGATCACATAATACTGCCATATAGTGCACAAATAACATGATATGCTACAATAATAGTCCTCATTATCCTGCCAACATCATACTACTATAACAGATCACATAATACTGCCATATAGTGCACAAATAACATGATATGCTACAATAATAGTCCTCATTATCCTGCCAACATCATACTGCTATAACAGATCACATAATACTGCCATATAGTGCACAAATAATATGATATGCTACAATAATAGTCCTCATTATCCTGCCAAGATCATACTACTATAACAGATCACATAATACTGCCATATAGTGCACAAATAATATGATATGCTACAATAATAGTCCTCATTATCCTGCCAAGATCATACTACTATAACAGATCACATAATACTGCCATATAGTGCACAAATAATATGATATGCTACAATAATAGTCCTCATTATCCTGCCAAGATCATACTACTACTATGTACAGATCACATAATACTGCCATATAATGCACAAATAATATGATATGCTACAATAATAGTCCTCATTATCCTGCCAACATCATACTACTATGTACAGATCACATAATACTGCCATATAGTGCACGAATAATATGATATGCTACAATAATAGTCCTCATTATCCTGCCAACATCATACTGCTATAACAGATCACATAATACTGCCATATATTGCACAAATAACATGATATGCTACAATAATAGTCCTCATTATCCTGCCAACATCATACTACTATGTATAGATCACATAATACTGCCATATAGTGCACAAATTATATGCAGTATTCTAGTATACTGCTGTAAAGTTCTCATATAATACCGCTATATACTGTAATTTGCACATAATACCACCATATAATGCATGAATAATGTGATATGCTACTATAATACTCCACATTATCCTGTCAAGATCATACTGCTATGCACAGATCACATAATACTGCCATATAGTGCACTAGTAATATGCAGTATTCAACTATACTGCCATAAACATCTTGTATAATACCGCTATATACTGTACTTTGCACATAATACTGCAAAAGTCTCCTAAATTGATTAATATGATCCTAACAGTACAGATGTGAGATGAGGGGTCCGTACTCGGGGGGCTCCTGGATGTCCGGGTACAGGCCTTCCTTCCCTTCTCAGACAGTGTGGGGACCCCGGCCCGGACGGGCGCGGGCCGTATCCCGGCGTTCCACTCCGTACTCTGCGCCAGGCTCTTGGCCGTCGCCTTATTGGCGGGGTATTCTCCGGCTGGTGGGCGGCCCAGCTCGGCCTGGACGGGGTCTTGCTCAGCTTTCCAAAATCAGCCGAAAGCGACATCTATGGGAAAACGGCACAATGGATAAACAGAATCAGCCAAATGTGAAGGGAAGGAGCCATCAAACCGCACTGAAAAATGTTACGTATTCATATATGTTAATTAGAATAAAAAAGTGTACAAACAATATAAAAAATTATTGAAAAACTTTGATATTTTTGACTTTTAAATACTAGGGGGAGCAGCAGCTACAATGTGTCATGAAAACCTTATTTATTGCTGTCACTTTACGACTACAGTAAAAGTGGGCAGGGCCTGCCCTGCTCTCATGTATGTAACACCACCCACATGCTTAATGTCTGTACACTCTTATATTCTGTGATCCCGGCTGTAATGTCTGTACACTCATATATTCTGTGATCCCGGCTGTAATGTTTGTATACTCTTATATTCTGTGATCCCTGGCTGTAATGTCTGTACACTCTTAGGCCAGGGTCACATTTGCGATGTGCCCCTAGCCTGCCGGATTCCGGTATTATCTTAGAACTTTTTCCAGCGCCGCATAGCGTTTCCGCTATGCGGTGCTGGAAACCGCTGCCCTTAGTTACCCGCTGTTTACCTGCACGACCTGTCACACAGGCAGCGGCTCGGAGGGCGTTTTACAGCGCCGCACAGGAAACCGTTGCAGACACGATTTCCTGTGCGGCGCTGTAAAACGCCCTCCGAGCCGCTGCCTGTGTGACAGGTCGTGCAGGTAAACAGCGGGTAACTAAGGGCAGCGGTTTCCAGCACCGCATAGCGGAAACGCTATGCGGCGCTGGAAAAAGTTCTAAGATAATACCGGAATCCGGCAGGCTAGGGGCACATCGCAAATGTGACCCTAGCCTTATATTCTGTGATCCCGGCTGTAATGTCTGTATACTCTTATATTCTGTGATCCTCGGCTGTAATGTCTGTATACTCTTTTATTGTGTGATCCCCGGCTGTAATGTCTGTATACTCTTATATTCTGTGATCCCCGGCTGTAATGTCTGTATACTCTTTTATTGTGTGATCCCCGGCTGTAATGTCTGTATACTCTTATATTCTGTGATCCCCGGCTGTAATGTCTGTATACTCTTATATTCTGTGATCCCCGGCTGTAATGTCTGTATACTCTTATATTCTGTGATCACCAGCTGTAATGTCTGTATACTCTTATATTCTGTGATCCCCGGCTGTAATGTCTGTATACTCTTATATTCTGTGATCCCCGGCTGTAATGTCTGTATACTCATATTCTGTGATCCCCGGCTGTAATGTCTGTATACTCTTATATTCTGTGATCCCTGGCTGTAATGTCTGTATACTGTTATATTCTGTGATCCTCAGCTGTAATGTCTGTATATTCTTATACCCTGTGATCCCCGGCTGTAATGTCTGTATACTCTTATATTCTGTGATCCCCGGCTGTAATGTCTGTACACTATTATATTCTGCGATCCCCGGCTGTAATGTCTGTATACTCTTATATTCTGCGATCCCTGGCTGTAATGTCTGTATACTCTTATATTCTGTGATCCCTGGCTGTAATGTCTGTATACTCTTATATTCTGTGATCCCTGGCTGTAATGTCTGTATACTCTTATATTCTGCGATCCCTGGCTGTAATGTCTGTATACTCTTATATTTTGTGATCTCCGGCTGTAATGTCTGTATACTCTTATATTCTGTGATCCCCAGCTGTAATGTCTGTATACTCTTATATTCTATGATCCCCGGCTGTAATGTCTGTATACTCTTATATTCTGTGATCCCCGGCTGTAATGTCTGTATACTCTTATATTCTGTGATCCCTGGCTGTAATGTCTGTATATTCTTATACCCTGTGATCCCTGGCTGTAATGTTAGTATACAGACACATCCATTACACAGTACATAGCAGGGACACATATAAAAGATTATCTCAGCACAGGAACATTTTTATTAATCACATCCAATTGTGGAAATTATTATTATTCCGAGATCTATTGATTAAAATCAACTTTGTTCATGGGGAAAAAAACCCTTTAAGGAGCAGAATCCAGGGCAGATAGCAGGTAGCTTCCCACAGCTCTGTAACCAGCCATCAGGATAGCAGTGATTGATGATGAGTCCATACATGCAGGAAGGTCCGATCATACAGAAGTAACATGAGCCCCCCCCCCCCTCCCATAGGAGCCCCTCACATGTTATAAGTATAGGACAGATGAGGCCTCTCCTATCATGGTGGGTTTACACACACCAATCATTGTATCCAATCTCTGAACAGATCTCTGGTTGCAGTGAAATCATGGACAGATTGCTCCATGTTGTACACAGCCACAAAATGGAACTATGTGTCCATGATTTCACTGCAACCAGAGATTGGTTCAGAGATTGGATACAATGATTGGTGTGTGTAAACCCACCATCAGAGCTTTGATGTGGATGTGATCACTGAATACAGGTAATGGAGGTGTGTAAGTGTGACCGCACCACTGACAGATGGGACCAAGGAAGACCAGGTGCGAAATCTCACCACAATAAAGGAAAAGAGGGGAATGTGTGAATAAGGTGAGGAGGAATGTGAGCTGAGGTGTAAACACCATAATCCACCGCCCCATGTAAACTGAGCGTCCAGGACAGGTTCACACTGCTAACAGGAAAAATACACAAAATAACCAGCACTATAGTCAGACACAGACACGAGCTTATAGTAGTTATATTCTTGTATATAGCGACAGTATTATAGTAGTTATATTCTTGTATATAGGAGCAGTATTATAGTAGTTATATTCTTGTACATAGGAGCAGTATTATAGTAGTTATATTCTTGTATATAGGGGCAGTATTATAGTAGTTATATTCTTGTATATAGGAGCAGTATTATAGTAGTTATATTCTTGTATATAGGAGCAGTATTATAGTAGTTATATTCTTGTACATAGGGGCAGTATTATAGTAGTTATATTCTTGTATATAGGAGCAGTATTATAGTAGTTATATTCTTGTATATAGGAGCAGTATTATAGTAGTTATATTCTTGTATATAGGAGCAGTATTATAGTAGTTATATTCTTGTACATAGGGGCAGTATTATAGTAGTTATATTCTTGTATATAGGAGCAGTATTATAGTAGTTATATTCTTGTACATAGGGGCAGTATTATAGTAGTTATATTCTTGTATATAGGGCAGTATTATAGTAGTTATATTCTTGTAATATAGGAGCAGTATTATAGTAGTTATATTCTTGTATATAGGGGCAGTATTATAGTAGTTATATTCTTGTATATAGGAGCAGTATTATAGTAGTTATATTCTTGTATATAGGAGCAGTATTATAGTAGTTATATTCTTGTATATAGGGCAGTATTATAGTAGTTATATTCTTGTATATAGGGGCAGTATTATAGTAGTTATATTCTTGTATATAGGAGCAGCATTATAGTAGTTATATTCTTGTACATAGGGGCAGTATTATAGTAGTTATATTCTTGTACATAGGGCAGTATTATAGTAGTTATATTCTTGTACATAGGGGCAGTATTATAGTAGTTATATTCTTGTACATAGGAGCAGTATTATAGTAGTTATATTCTTGTATATAGGAGTAGTATTATAGTAGTTATATTCTCGTATATAGGGGCAGTATTATAGTAGTTATATTCTTGTACATAGGAGCAGTATTATAGTAGTTATATTCTTGTATATAGCGGCAGTATTATAGTAGTTATATTCTTGTATATAGGGGCAGTATTATAGTAGTTATATTCTTGTATATAGGAGCAGTATTATAGTAGTTATATTCTTGTACATAGGGGGCAGTATTATAGTAGTTATATTCTTGTATATAGGGGCAGTATTATAGTAGTTATATTCTTGTATATAGGAGCAGTATTATAGTAGTTATATTCTTGTATATATGAGCAGTATTATAGTAATTATATTCTTGTGCATAGCGGCAGTATTATAGTAGTTATATTCTTTTATATGAGGACAGTATTATAGTAGTTATATTCTTGTATATAGGAGCAGTATTATAGTAGTTATATTCCTGTACATAGGGACAGTATTATAGTACTTATATTCTTGTATATAGGAGCAGTATTATAGTAGTTATATTCTTGTACATAGGGGCAGTATTATAGTAGTTATATTCTTGTACATAGGGCAGTATTATAGTAGTTATATTCTTGTACATAGGGGCAGTATTATAGTAGTTATATTCTTGTACATAGGGCAGTATTATAGTAGTTATATTCTTGTATATAGGAGCAGTATTATAGTAGTTATATTCTTGTATATAGGGGCAGTATTATAGTAGTTATATTCTTGTACATAGGAGCAGTATTATAGTAGTTATATTCTTGTACATAGGAGCAATATTATAGTAGTTATATTCCTGTACATAGGGACAGTATTATAGTACTTATATTCTTAAATATAGGAGCAGTATTATAGTAGTTATATTCTTGTATATAGGAGCAGTATTATAGTAGTTATATTCCTGTACATAGGAGCAGTATTATAGTAGTTATATTCTTGTATATAGGGGCAGTATTATTATCTAATATATAATTGCCGTAGGCACGTTTGTGTCGGACCCCGGCACGCCGTGGCTATGTCACACTGTGACGTCACCACGGCGAAGCATTGGCCGCGCAGCGGCCAATGCGAGTCGCTGGCCTGCGCGAGCAATGGCCGCGAGGCCATTGCTCGCGCAGCCTGAGTAGGTGCACACATTTCCCTATACACAGTATACCCCTCAGGACCGGAGCGGAGGCGGCGGTCACCACCCGGAGGGCAGAGTGAGGAGCAGCAGCAGCCGGGGAGCGGCGCCCCCATGTCCCAGTATACCCCTCAGGACCGGAGCGGAGGCGGCGGTCACCACCCGGAGGGCAGAGTGAGGAGCAGCAGCAGCCGGGAGAGCGGCGCCCCCATGTCCCGGGGCGGAGGACGGGGACGAGGCGCTCTGCTCCCGGGGCGGAGGACGGGACGAGGCGCTGTACTCTCCGGGCTCCTGTGTGAGGCGGTGGGTGCAGGCCCGGCTCCCGTCACTGTCTCCGGTGAGGCTGGGAACTCTGCCCGGACTCACAGAGCCCCGCTGCGGGATGGGAACTCTGCCTGGACTCACAGAGCCCCGCTGTGGGAACCTGCGGCCTCTGACTGGACTCAGTCTCCAGTCTCTGCGCCAGAGAGGGAGGAGGAAGGGAACAGGAGGTGCCGGCACCCAGAGCACCCCGAGAGCAGGAGCCATCCTGAGCTGTGCACACCGTCCTGCTCACTGATGAGGAAGCAGCTGGGAGAAAGCACAGACCGCATCCTCCATACTTCACAGCGTCCGCTCCTCTCTGCAGTGCTGGCACCGGCCCAGGTACCTTATACTGAGGTGATGGAGAGGATGCTGGCGATGGAAGTAAGTATTTCGCCGCCACTCTGCCCCCCCCGGCCTCCACTGACCACTCTGCCCCCCGGCCTCTGCTGACCACTCTGTCCCCCTTGATCTCCGCTGACCACTTTGCCCCCCTGGCCGCCGCTGACCACTCTGCCCCCCCTTCCCTCTACTGACCACTCTGCCCCCCCACCCTCCGCTGACCACTCTGCCCCCCCAGCCTCCGCTGATCACCCTGCCCCCCGACCTTCGCTGACCACTCTGCCCCCCCCTTGGGCCTACGCTGACCACTCTGCCCCCCCCCGTTCTCTGCTGACCACTCTGCCTTCCGTCCTCCACTGATAAACTCTGCCCTCCGTCCTTCGCTGACCACTCTGCCCTCCGTCCTCCGCTGACCACTGAGCCACCGTGCAGTGCTGACCACTGAGCCACCGTGCAGTGCTGACCACTGAGCCACCGTACAGTGCTGACCACTGAGCCACCGTACAGTGCTGACCACTGAGCCACCGTACAGTGCTGACCACTGAGCCACCGTACAGTGCTGACCACTGAGCCACCGTACAGTGCTGACCACTGAGCCACCGTACAATGCTGACCACTGAACCACCGTACAGTGCTGACCACTGAGCCACCGTACAGTGCTGACCACTGAGCCACCGTACAGTGCTGACCACTGAGCCACCGTACAGTGCTGACCACTGAGCCACCGTACAGTGCTGACCACTGAACCACCGTACAGTGCTGACCACTGAGCCACCGTACAGTGCTGACCACTGAGCCACCGTACAGTGCTGACCACTGAGCCACCGTACAGTGCTGACCACTGAGCCACCGTACAGTGCTGACCACTGAGCCACCGTACAGTGCTGACCACTGAGCCTACGTACAGTGCTGACCACTGAGCCACCGTACAGTGCTGACCACTGAGCCACCGTACAGTGCTGACCACTGAGCCACCGTACAGTGCTGACCACTGAGCCACCGTACAGTGCTGACCACTGAGCCACCGTACAGCGCTGACCACTGAGCCACCATATACAGTGCTAACCACTGAGCCACCATATACAGTGCTAACCACTGAGCCACCGTACAGTGCTAACCACTGAGCCACCATATACAGTGCTAACCACTGAGCCACCGTATACAGTGCTAACCACTGAGCCACCATATACAGTGCTAACCACTGAGCCACTGTACAGTGCTGACCACAGCCACCGTACAGTGCTGACCACTGAGCCATCGTAGAGTGCTGACCACTGATCCACCATATACAGTGCTAACCACTGAGCCACCATATACTGTGCTAACCACTGAGCCACTGTACAGTGCTGACCCACTGAGCCACCGTGCAGTGCTGACCACTGAGCCACCGTACAGTGCTGACCACTGAGACACTGTACAGTGCTAACCACTGAGCCACCATATACAGTGCTAACCACTGAGCCACCATATACCGTGCTAACCACTGAGCCACCGTACAGTGCTAACCACTGAGCCACCGTACAGTGCTAACTACTGAGCCACTATAAATCTAATTTATAATTGCCTTAGTGCACTTCCGGCATTTTCGGGTCAACTTCCGTTGTCGTGGACGTGGCTGCCGCAAGGCAGCCACGCCACACACGAAGCAGTGGCCGCGTAGCGGCCATTGCGAGCCGTAGCAATGCGCGAGCAATGGCCGCGAGGCCATTGCGAGCCGTTGCCGGATGCCTCTGTGCCTCTATCATACTTACCACCAGATCGCACCCGCCTACCTCTTCCTGCATGTTCCTCTGTCCTCCATCTTCCGCCCGCTATCTTCTATGTCGCCGCCCCGTACATATTGAAACCAAGATGGCGGCCGGGAAGTATCACGAGAGTTCCCGGCCTCCATCTTGGTTTCGCCCTGTTCACAGTGGCGACATGCAAGATGGCGATGGAAGTAAGTATTTCGCCGCCACTCTGCCCCCCCCTGGCCTCCACTGACCACTCTGCCCCCCCTCCCCCCCGCCTCTGCTGACCACTCTGTCCCCCTTGATCTCCGCTGACCACTCTGCCCCCCCTTCGGCCTCCGCTGACCACTCTGCCCCCCCCCCCGTTCTCTGCTGACCACTCTGCCTTCCGTCCTCCGCTGATAAACTCTGCCCTCCGTCCTCTGCTCACCACTCTGCCCTCCGTCCTCCGCTGACCACTCTGCCCTCTGTCCTCCGCTGACCACTGAGCCACCGAACAGTGCTGACCACTGAGCCACCGTGCAGTGCTGACCACTGAGCCACCGTACAGTGCTGACCACTGAGCCACCGTACAGTGCTGACCACTGAGCCACCGTACAGTGCTGACCACTGAGCCACCGTACAGTGCTGACCACTGAGCCACCGTAGAGTGCTGACCACTGAGCCACCTTATACAGTGCTAACCACTGAGCCACCATACACACTGCTAACCACTGAGCCACTGTACAGTGCTGACCACTGAGCCACCGTGCAGTGCTGTCCACTGAGCCACCGTACAGTGCTGACCACTGAGCCACTGTACAGTGCTGACCACTGAGCCACCGTACAGTGCTAACCACTGAGCCACCATATACAGTGCTAACCACTGAGCCACCGTACAGTGCTAACCACTGAGCCACCGTACAGTGCTAACCACTGAGCCACCGTACAGGGCTAACCACTGAGCCACCGTACAGTGCTAACCACTGAGCCACCGTACAGTGCTAACCACTGAGCCATCGTACAGTGCTAACCACTGAGCCATCGTACAGTGCTAAACACTGAGCCACCGTACAGTGCTAACCACTGAGCCACCATACAGTGCTAACCACTGAGCCACTGTACAGTGCTAACCACTGAGCCACCATAAAGTGCTAACCACTGACTCACCGTATACAGTCTTAAACACTCAGCCGCCATACAGTGCTAATCACTCAGCCACCTTATACAGTGCTAACCACTGAACCACCATACTGTGCTAACCACTAAGCCACCGTACAATGCTAACCACTGAGCCACCATACTGTCCTAACTACTGAGCCACCGTGCAGTGCTAAACATTGAGCCACCATACAGTGCTAACCACTGAGCCACCGTACAGTGCTAACCACTGAGCCACCTTACAGTGCTAACCACTGAGCCACCATATACTGTGCTAACCACTGAGCCACTGTACAGTGCTAACCACTGAGCCAGCATACAGTGCTAACCACTGAGCCACCATAAAGTGCTAACCACTGACTCACCGTATACAATGTTAAACACTCAGCCACCATATACAGTGCTAACCACTGAGCCACCATATACAGTGCTAATCACTCAGCCACCTTATACAGTGCTAACCACTGAGCCACCTTATACAGTGCTAACCACTGACCCACCATACTGTGCTAACCAATGAGCCTCCATACAAAGTTAAGCACTCTGCCTCCATATAGTGCTAACCACTGAGCGGCCGTATACTGTGCTAACCACTGAGTCACCCATACTTTGCTAAACACTAAGCCACCGCGCAGTGCTAACCACTGAGCCACCGCGCTGTGCTAACCACTGAACCACCATACTGTGCTAACCACTAAGCCACCATACAGTGCTAACCACTGAGCCACCGTACAGTGCTAACCACTGAGCCACCTTACAGTGCTAACCACTGAGCCACTGTACAGTGCTAACCACTGAGCCACCATATACAGTGCCAACCACTGAGGCACCATACAGTGCTAATCATAACATTTTCAAATAATCCCCATAGAAAGTATAGGGGGACTTGCGGCAGGTGCGGCAAGTGCGGTTTTGCACTTGCGGCAGGTGCGGCCGCGAAAAAAACCGCGGTCAGCCGTGGTTTATTTCGCGGCCGCACCTGCCGCAAGTGCAAAACCGCACTTGCCGCACCTGCCGCAAGTCCCCCTATACTTTCTATGGGGATTATTTGAAAATGTTAAAAAAAATTAAAAAATACTCTAGACACCCGATGCATTTGCATCGGGCTCACAGCTAGTAGTAGTTATATTCTTGTACATAGGGGCAGTATTATAGTAGTTATATTCTTGTATATAGGGGCAGTATTATAGTAGTTATATTCTTGTATATAGGGGCAGTATTATAGTAATTATATTCTTGTACATAGGGGCAGTATTATAGTAGTTATATTCTTGTACATAGAAGCAGTATTATAGTAGTTATATTCTTGTATATAGGGGCAGTATTATAGTAGTTATATTCTTGTACATAGGAGCAGTATTATAGTAGTTATATTTTTCCACCTAGCCAGAATCCTACTCCACACTGATGAGGGCAACACCCCGAAACAGCTGTTTGTGGATGGATACCTGGTCTTGGTATTCCCTTGTCATATCTCTAAGCTTGTAAAAGAGCTGGATATTGACTAGTAGTTATATTCTTGTACATAGGAGCAGTATTATAGTAGTTATATTCTTATACATAGGAGCAGTATTATAGTAGTTATATTCTTGTATATAGGGGCAGTATTATAGTAGTTATATTCTTGTACATAGGGGCAGTATTATAGTAGTTATATTCTTGTACATAGGAGCAGTATTATAGTAGTTATATTCTTGTATATAGGGGCAGTATTATAGTAGTTATATTCTTGTATATAGGGGCAGTATTATAGTAGTTATATTCTTGTACATGGGGGCAGTATTATAGTAGTTATATTCTTGTACATAAGAGCAGTATTATAGTAGTTATATTCTTGTATATAGGGGCAGTATTATAGTAGTTATATTCTTATACATAGAGGCAGTATTATAGTAGTTATACTCTTGTATATAGGAGCAGTATTATAGTAGTTATATTCCTGTACATAGGGGCAGTATTATAGTAGTTATATTCTTGTATATAGGAGCAGTATTATAGTAGTTATATTCTTGTATATAGGGGCAGTATTATAGTAGTTATATTCTTGTATATAGGAGGAAGTATTATAGTAGTTATATTCTTGTATATAGGAGCAGTATTGTAGTAGTTATATTCTTGTACATAGGAGCAGTATTATAGTAGTTATGTTCTTGTATATAGGAGCAGTATTATAGTAGTTATATTCTTGTACATAGGGACAGTATTATAGTAGTTATATTCCTGTACATAGGGGCAGTATTATAGTAGTTATATTCTTGTACATAGGGGATAGTATTATAGTAGTTATATTCTTGTATATAGGGGCAGTATTATAGTAGTTACATTCTTGTACATAGCAGGCAGTATTATAGTAGTTATATTCTTGTACATAGGAGCAGTATTATAGTAGTTATATTCTTGTACATAGGAGCAGTATTATAGTAGTTATAGTCTTGTACATAGGAGCAGTATTATAGTAGTTATATTCTTGTATATAGGAGCAGTATTATAATAGTTATATTCTTGTGCATAGGAGCAGTATTATTGTAGTTATATTCTTGTATATAGGGGCAGTATTATAGTAATTATATTCTTGTACATAGGAGCAGTATTATAGTAGTTATATTCTTGTACATAGGGGGCAGTATTATAGTAGTTATATTCTTGTACATAGGAGCAGTATTATAGTAGTTATATTCTTGCATATAGGAGCAGTATTATAGTAGTTATATTCTTGTAGATAGGAGCAGTATTATAGTAGTTATATTCTTGTATATAGGGGCAGTATTATAGTAGTTATATTCTTGTACATAGGAGCAGTATTATAGTAGTTATATTCTTGTATATAGGGGCAGTATTATAGTAGTTATATTCTTGTATATAGAGGCAGTATTATAGTAGTTATATTCTTGTATATAGGGACAGTATTATAGTAGTTATATTCTTGTACATAGGAGCAGTATTATAGTAGTTATATTCTTGTATATAGGGGCAGTATTATAGTAGTTATATTCTTGTATATAGGAGCAGTATTATAGTAGTTATATTCTTGTATATAGGGACAGTATTATAGTAGTTATATTCTTGTACATAGGAGCAGTATTATAGTAGTTATATTCTTGTACATAGGGGCAGTATTATAGTAGTTATATTCTTGTATATAGGGGCAGTATTATAGTAGTTATATTCTTGCATATAGGAGCAGTATTATAGTAGTTATATTCTTGTATATAGGGGCAGTATTATAGTAGTTATATTCTTGTATATAGGAGCAGTATTATAGTAGTTATATTCATGTCCATAGGGGGCAGTATTATAGTAGTTATACTCTTGTACATAGGGACAGTATTATAGTAGTTATATTCATGTCCATAGGGGGCAGTATTACAATTGTTATATTACTGCACTTCGAGGATAGGATTAGTTGTGGACACTTGAAGATGGAGAGTGCGCTCCTCTCTTGGGTCCAGGCTACATACCAGTGATTTTGCTTTTCGTAGTTTGTAGAATGATGATGTCGGTCCCTTCTTTTTCTCTAGATTATGCTTGTTAAGGACTGAGGTCTCAGCAAAGGATTTTCTCCTGCAAAACATATTGGGTAATTATTACCCGATGAGACGGAGATACAGATTAGACAAATATCAACTGAATCCTCTACATTCAGTTGCACCAGACGATCATTGATCCTACAAGACTTCAGGTTTTATATTTCAACAACCAAACAATCCTATTGCTCTCTGGAAGATGAATTTTCACTTCTTGCACTTTTTCACCCACTGCTCTTTTCCCAGAGGGTCATTTTCTGGTTTATAAATCTCCTTACACTGGTTTATCATTTTCTGGCCTATAAGTCTCCTTATATTGGCTTATCATGTTCTAGTCTATAAGTCTCTTTACAGTGGCTTATCATTTTCTGGCCTATAAGTTTCCTTACACTGAATTGTCATTTTCTGGCCTATAAGTCTCCTTACATTGGCTTGTCACACTCCACAAGGAAAGTTGGGTGATCACCCCTATGACAGCCGCCATACTGACTGTCTTCAGCTTTCTCAGAAATATAATATAAAGAAACGTCTGAAAAGAATTTCACTGTATGTGAATAGAGTAATCCGAGGATCGCCCGTATGGCGCGTCTGTCATCAGGCGGTCGCAGGTATTTACACTGAGCCTTTGAGGATGACGAGCTGTTTCCTGGCTGTCGGAGAATATTGATGGTGAAGGATTTGTCAAAGCAAACAAGCCGGATCCAGAGATCTCCATAATCTGATCTGTCAGCGCCGATCGGCAGGACTGGATTGTGAACCTGCAAGCATCTCGCCCAGCTGTTTGTACACAAGGCCGTCCTTAGGGGGCGCTCTTACAATCAGCACCAGTCTGGCCCACTGGGACATCGGACAATCACCTGGTGGCCACAATTCTTCAGTGTTGTCACGGGGTGGTATAAAGTGGATATGGAATCAGGAGGCATAATGGTAAGATGGGCAAAGGTGAACTGGGGAACCAGTCTGACCCTTTGACTGGGGGTCCTTGGCTCACCCTGATCCTGGAATTACCTCTGAAGGTGAGGATGTCCAGGCCACCACCCTTGCACTTTGTTCCTGATGAACCCTAGGCTAAGAGCCTTTACCTCCACCTATGGAAGGGAACAGTAGCAGCAGCACAGTTCAGCACAGCACGTCTACACTGCATGTAGAAATGAACTCTATCTGCGACACCCAGTGGAAGGAAGTGGAACTACTTCAAGGCTGAGGGAGTGGAGATCTGAATGCTAAGACACACCGCTCCACCTCTACCTGCAGAGCCACCCACATCAGCTTTCTGGCATTAACTCTGGATGTGCCAAAGGAAATAAACTCAGATTTAAATCACAGCAGCAACACACATGGACTGCAAAGCAGTTAATACGTGACAAGTGGGCCCCTGAGCAGGACAAAGAGGAGGCACTGGCAGGGAAGTCGCTAATGTCTAACATCCAGGGTCCAGCCCCCAACTTCTTGCCCGGAGTCCCAGATCTTCTATGACCGCAAGATTAAACTGCATAGGCATCACATTATGACCAAAACAGTTTAATCCTGTGCAGAGCTCCATGCTATATCAATACCCGTCTACTAGGCTGGATATAGCTATGACGTTATCGTGCCCACACCGGCAGTGCAAGGACATCTTTGCATCTTGCTGCCTCTGTAGGCTGCCATAGAAGAAGAGACGAAGACTATGGTTCCAGAAATCAGGATTAGGTGAGTATAAACTTTTTTCTATATGTGTGTATGGGATGTATGGTAGATCATGCTGTATGTAAGGGGCTATGGGGGGCTCATTCTGTATAAAGAAGGCTATGTGTGGCTCTTGCTGTATATAGGAGGCTATATGAAGATCATGCTGAACATAAAGTGCTATGTGGAGGCTCATGCTGTATATAGGAGGCTATGTGGGGGCTCATACTGTATATAGGAGGCTATATGAAGATCATGCTGAACATAAAGTGCTATGTGGAGGCTCATGCTGTATATAGGAGGCTATATGAAGGATCATGCTGTGTATAGGAGGCAATGTGGGGGTTAATACTGTATATGGGGGCTCGTGCTGAATATACAGTTTTGGCCAAAAGTATTGACACCCCTGCAATTCTGTCAGATAATACTCAGTTTCTTCCTGAAAATGATTGCAATCACAAATTCTTTGATATTATTATCTTCATTTAATTTGTCTTCAATGAAAAAACACAAAGAATTGTCCTAAAGTCAAATGGATATAATTCCACACCAAACATAAATGTGGACGGAAAAGAAAAGTTGACGAGAGATTTCACCGCAAGATTGTGCGGATGGTGGATAAAGAACCTCGACTAACATCCAAACAAGTTCAAGCTGCCCTGCAGTCCGAGGGTACAACAGTGTCACCCCATACTATCTGTCAGCGTCTAAATGAAAAGGGACTGTATGGTAGGAGACCCAGGAAGACCCCACTTCTTACCCCGAGACATAAAAAAGCCAGGCTGGAGTTTACCAAAACTTACCTGAGAAAGTCTACAACGTTTTGGAAGAATGTTCTCTGGTCAGATGAGACAAAAGTAGAGCTTTATGGGCAAAGACATCAACATAGAGTTTACAGGAGAAAAAAAGAGGCATTCAAAGAAAAGAACACGGTCCCTACAGTCAGACATGGCGGAGGCTCCCTGATGTTTTGGGGTTGCTTTGCTGCCTCTGGCACTGGACTGCTTGACCGTGTGCATGGCATTATGAAGTCTGAAGACTACCAACACATTGTGCAGCATAATGTAGGGCCCAGTGTGAGAAAGCTGGGTCTCCCTCAGAGGTCATGGGTCTTCCAGCAGGACAATGACCCAAAACACACTTCAAAAAGCACTAGAAAATGGTTTGAGAGAAAGCACTGGAGACTTCTAAGGTGGCAGCAATGAGTCCAGACCTGAATCCCATAGATCACCTGTGGAGAGATCTAAAAATGGCAGTTTGGAGAAGGCGCCCTTCAAATATCAGGGACCTGGAGCAGTTTACCAAAGAAGAATGGTCTAAAATTCCAGCAGAGCATTGTAAGAAACTCATTGATGGTGACCGGAAGCGGTTGATCGCAGGTATTTTGGCTAAAGGTTGTGCAACCAAGTATTAGGCTGAGGGTGCCAATACTTTTGTCTGGCCCATTTTTGGAGTTTTGTGTGAAATGATCAATGTTTTGCTTTTTGCTTTATTCTCTTTTGTGTTTTTTCATTGAAGACAAATGAAATGAAGATAATAATACCAAAGAATTTGTGATTGCAATCATTTTCAGGAAGAAACTGAGTATTATCTGACAGAATTGCAGGGGTGTCAATACTTTTGGCCACAACTGTAAGAGGCTATGTGGAGGCTCATACCATATATAGGAGGCTATGTGGAGGCTCATGCTGTATATAGGAAGCTATGTGGGGGCTTATAATATATATAGGAGGCTATGTGGGGGCTCATGTTGTATATAAGAGGCTATGTGGGGGTTCATACTGTATATAAGGCTATGTGAGGTTTTATAGTGTATACTAGATGGTGGCCCGATTCTAACACAACGGGTATTCTAGAATATGTATGTAGTTGACATACTGTTACTGACAGAACTTGTTCAGTCAACGTGAGTGAACTACATATATATATATATATATATATATATACACCGCATATACTCGTGTATAAGCCGACCCGTGTATAAGCCGACCCCCTACTTTTGCCCCCAAAACCTGGGAAAACCTATTGACTCGTGTATAAGCCGAGGGTGGACCCCAGCACAGGTATACAGCCCCCAGCAGTGTGGTATACAGCAGCCCCAGAGGTATATACAGCAGTCCCAGTGGTAGTATACAGCAGCAGCCCCAGTGGTTAGTATACAGCAGCCCCAGAGGTGTATACAGCAGCCCCAGTGGTTGTATACAGCAGCAGCCCCAGTGGTATATACAGCAGCAGCCCCAGTGGTTAGTATACAGCAGCCCCAGAGGTGTATACAGCAGCCCCAGTGGTTAGTATACAGCAGCCCCAGAGGTGTATACAGCAGCCCCAGTGGTAGTATACAGCAGCCCCAGTGGTAGTATACAGCAGCCCCAGAGGTAGTATACAGCAGCCCTTAGGTAGTATACAGCAGCCCCAGAGATATATACAGCCCCAGAGGTATATACAACAGCCCCAGTGGTGTATACAGCAGCCCCAGAGGTATATACAGTAGCCCTTAGGTAGTATACAGCAGCCCCAGGGGTGTATACAGCAGCAGCCCCAGGGGTGTATACAGCAGCAGCCCCAGGGGTGTATACAGCAGCAGCCCCAGGGGTGTATACAGCAGCAGCCCCAGGGGTGTATACAGCAGCAGCCCCAGGGGTGTATACAGCAGCAGCCCCAGGGGTGTATACAGCAGTAGCCCCAGGGGTGTATACAGCAGCAGCCCCAGGGGTGTATACAGCAGCAGCCCCAGGGGTCTATACAGCAGCAGCCCCAGGGGTGTATACAGCAGCAGCCCCAGAGGTATACAGGCCCCCCATCAAGATCCAGGGCCCCCCCCCTTGCGCGGCACACCTGTAAAGTAAAATCATACTTATCACTGTCCTGTCGCGCCGTCCCGCCGCTGCCGACATGACGATCCCGGGCTTCATTCAGCGTCTTCTCGCGGCTTCCTGTGGTCGCGGGCACTGACGTCATTGCCCGCGACCACAGGAAGCCGCCGGAAGACGCTGAATGAAGCCCGGGATCGTCATGTCGGCAGCGGCGGAACGGCGCGACAGGACAGTGATAAGTATGATTTTACTTTACAGGTGTGCCGCGCAAGGGGGGGGGCCCTGGATCTTGATGGGGGGGCCTGTATACCTCTGGGGCTGCTGCTGTATACTCGCGTATAAGCCGAGGGGGGACTTTTCAGCCCAAATTTTGGGCTGAAAAACTCGGCTTATACGCGAGTATATACGGTATATATATACCGTGTTTCTCCGAAAATAAGTCACCCCCGAATATAAGTCAGGGCAGGGCTGGCGCGTAATTTGCCAATATAAGTCATACCCCGAAAATAAGACAGGGTGACTTATTTTCGGGGAATATAAGACAGGGGACCGCTACAGTGCCATTTTTTGCCCATTGCATATTACCTGTGTCCCCGCTGTCCCGCTGGCCCCGCTGTCCTCCGTGGGCTCCCCTCTGCCCTCAGGTGCAGCCGCGGGTCCGCTGTCCCCCGTGGGATCCCCTCTGGCCTCAGGTGCAGCCGCAGGTAACCCCGAGGGCATAGGGTTAATCTTGTTGCCCCGGCCTGACGTCACTGCTGCTGGCAGGAGCTTCTGATTTGCTAGCAGCTCGAGTGCTGATTGGCCAGAAGCTCCTGCATGAAGAAGCAGCTGGTCAACGCCCTGCACCGCGGAGGAATCCATAGCCCGAGGCCGCCATTAAAAAGTAATGAAGTTTCCTTGATTTGCCCATTAAAACCGCAATTCCGCCGCACAGCCGACTTGCGGCCGACTTGCGGCACACTTGCGGCAGGTCCCCATACAATGTACGGTACTGTATGGGACACTTGCGGCAAGGTGCGGCAAAGGTGCGGTTACTGCACCTTTGCCGCACCTTGCCGCAAGTGTCCCATACAGTACCGTACATTGTATGGGGACCTGCCGCAAGTGTGCCGCAAGTCGGCCGCAAGTCGGCTGTGCGGCGAAATTGCGGTTTTAACCGTACTGTGCTGGGGGCTGCAGTGGCATACTGTATGGGGCTGGGACCCCATGGAACCCCATGGGAGGCTGCAGTGGGATAATGTATGGGGGCTGCAACCCTACGGTATGGGAGGCTGTGTGGGATACTGTATGGGGGCTGCAACCCTACGTCATTTTTTTTTTTTATATAAGTCATACCCCGAATATAAGACAGGGTGGGACTTTTTGGGAGTAAAATTAATATAAGACACTGTCTTATATTCGGGGAAACACGGTAGCAGCTCTATAGTGTATGGCGGTACATTACAGTACATGTATAGCAGCGCTATAGTATATGGGCGCTATAGTATATAGTATATGGGGGTACATGATAATATATGTATAGCAGCGCTATAGTATATGGCCGTACATTACAGTACATGTATAGCAGCGCTATGGTATATGGCGGTACATTACAGTACATGTATAGCAGCGCTATGGTATATGGCGTTACATTATAGTACATGTATAGCAGCACTATAGTATATGGCGGTACATTACAGTACATGTATAGCAGCGCTATGGTATATGGCAGTACATTATAGTACATGTATAGCAGCGCTATGGTATATGGTGGTACATTATAATACATGTATAGCAGCACTATAGTATATGGCGGTACATTACAGTACATGTATAGCAGCGTTATGGTATATGGCGGTACATTACAGTACATGTATAGCAGCGCTATGGTATATGGCGGTACATTATAGTACATGTATAGCAGCGCTATGGTATATGGAGGTACATTATAGTACATGTATAGCAGCACTATGGTATATGGCGGTACATTACAGCACATGTATAGCAGCGCTATAGTATATGGGTGCTATAGTATATAGTATATGGGGGTACATTATAATATATGTATAGCAGCGCTATGGTATATGGCGGTACATTACAGCACATGTATAGCAGCACTATAGTATATGGCCATACATTATAGTATATGTATAGCAGCACTATGGTATATGGCGGTACATTAGAGTACATGTATAGCAGCGCTATGGTATATGGCGGTACATTACAGCACATGTATAGCAGCGCTATGGTATATGGCGGTACATTATAGTACATGTATAGCAGCACTATGGTATATGGCGGTACATTACAGCACATGTATAGCAGCGCTATAGTATATGGGTGCTATAGTATATAGTATATGGGGGTACATTATAATATATGTATAGCAGCGCTATGGTATATGGCGGTACATTACAGCACATGTATAGCAGCGCTATGGTATATGGCGGTACATTATAGTACATGTATAGCAGCACTATGGTATATGGCGGTACATTACAGCACATGTATAGCAGCGCTATAGTATATGGGTGCTATAGTATATAGTATATGGGGGTACATTATAATATATGTATAGCAGCACTATGGTATATGGCGGTACATTAGAGTACATGTATAGCAGCGCTATGGTATATGGCGGTACATTACAGCACATGTATAGCAGCGCGATAGTATATGGCCGTACATTACCGTACATGTATAGCAGCACTATAGTATATGGCGGTACATTACAGTACATGTATAGCAGCGCTATGGTATATGGTGGTACATTATAGTACATGTATAGCAGCGCTATGGTATATGGCGGTACATTATAGTACATGTATAGCAGCACTATGGTATATGGCGGTACATTATAGTACATGTATAGCAGTGCTATGGTATATGGTGTACATTATAGTACATGTATAGCAGCGCTATAGTATATGGCGGTACATTATAGTACATGTATAGCAGCACTATAGTATATGGCGGTACATTACAGTACATGTATAGCAGCACTATAGTATATGGTGGTACATTATAGTACATGTATAGCAGCGCTATAGTATATGGCGGTACATTACAGTACATGTATAGCAGCACTATAGTATATGGTGGTACATTATAGTACATGTATAGCAGCACTATAGTATATGGCGGTACATTACAGTACATGTATAGCAGCACTATAGTATATGGTGGTACATTATAGTACATGTATAGCAGCAGTATGGTATATGGCGGTACATTATAGTACATGTATAGCGGCGCTATGGTATGTGACGATACATTACAGTACATGTATAGCAGCGCTATGGTATATGGTGGTACATTATAGTACATGTATAGCAGCACTATGGTATATGGCGATACTCTGCACCCCGTGGCCCCCCCGCTCCTCCACAGTAAAAGTAAAAATAAAAAAAATCCTCAGTGAGGATACAGTTCCCTCCACCTCCGTCTTCTAGGTCCTACAGGCCTTTGGTTTCCCAGGCAACGACAGGTCCTAATCAGCTGATCGGTCATATGACCCCTAACTGCGGGAGGGCAGAATGGAGCAGGGGGGCAGGATGGTGCGAGCAGGGCAGGATGGTGCGAGCAGGGCAGGATGGTGCGAGCAGGGCAGGATGGATGCGGGGGGGGGGGGGCAGGATGGAGCGTGCGGCATGGGATGGAGCGAGAGAGCCAGGACGAAGCGAGCGGGGCTGGACGGAGAGAGCAGGGCTGGACAGAGCGAGCGGGGCAGGACAGAGCGAGCGGGGCAGGACAGAGCGGGCGGGGCAGGAAGGAGCGGGCGGGGCAGGAAGGAGCGGGCGGGGCAGGAAGGAGCGGGCGGGGCAGGACAGATCGAGTGGGGCAGGATAGATGCAAGGGGGGCAGGATGGAGCATGCGGCATGGGACAGAGCCGGGGGGCAGGACGGAGCCGGGGGGCAGGACGGAGCCGGGGGGCAGGATGGAGGCGGGAGGGGGCAGGACGGAGCGGGGGGGGCAGGACGGAGCCGGGGGGGGGCAGGATGATGCCGGGAAGGAGGGCAGGATGGTGCCGGGAAGGAGGGCAGGATGGAGCTGGGAAGGAGGGCAGGATGGAGCTGGGAAGGAGGGCAGGATGGAGCTGGGAAGGGGGCACGATGGAGCTGGGAAGGGGGACAGGACAAAGCCGGGGGGAAGCAGGATGGAGCCAGATGGGGGCAGGATGGAGCCGGGGGGCAAGATGGTTGCGGGGAGGGGGCAGATCCCCCCTTTGTTCTCACCTGCAGCGTCGCACTTTGTACAACGACATGTGACAGGTTGGGCTGTGTAACGTCACATCAGCCTGCCCTGTCACATAACCGCTGTACACGGAGAAGACGGGTCAGAACAGCGGGAGGCGTGGAGGAAGGCAGGAAGGCAAGGAGGGAGGCGAGGAGGGAGGCAGCGGGTACCAGTGCCGCGGGTGAGCTCCGGTCAGCGGCTCGCCAGCCGGGAGACCCATGTATCCCGGCGACAGCGGTGCTAAAGCGCTGCTGTCGCCGGGCTGCAAATTGCAGCGAAATTAGAACTTTCGCGCCTATTTGCATAGTCTGCGCTCAGCAGAATAGTGAGTCCAGCTCTGGCGTATAATACAGGAGGTAACTCGGGATCAGTAATGTAATGTATGTACACAGTGACTGCACCAGCAGAATAGTGAGTCCAGCTCTGGCGTATAATACAGGATGTAACTCAGGATCAGTAATGTTATGTATGTACACAGTGACTGCACCAGCAGAATAGTGAGTGCAGCTCTGGAGTATAATACAGAAGGTAACTCAGGATCAGTAATGTAATGTATGTACACAGTGACTGCACCAGCAGAATAGTGAGTGCAGCTCTGGAGTATAATACAGGAGGTAACTCAGGATCAGTAATGTAATGTATGTACACAGTGACTGCACCAGCAGAATAGTGAGTGCAGCTCTGGAGTATAATACAGGAGGTAACTCAGGATCAGTAATGTAATGTATGTACACAGTGACTGCACCAGCAGAATAGTGACTGCAGCTCTGGAGTATAATACAGGAGGTAACTCAGGATCAGTAATGTAATGTATGTACACAGTGACTGCACCAGCAGAATAGTGAGTGCAGCTCTGGAGTATAATACAGGAGGTAACTCAGGATCAGTAATGTAATGTATGTACACAGTGACTGCACCAGCAGAATAGTGAGTGCAGCTCTGGAGTATAATACAGGAGGTAACTCAGGATCAGTAATGTAATGTATGTACACAGTGACTGCACCAGCAGAATAGTGAGTGCAGCTCTGGAGTATAATACAGGCGATTACTCAGGATCAGTAATGATGTATGTACACAGTGACTGCACCAGCAGAATAGTGAGTGCAGCTCTGGAGTATAATACATGAGGTAACTCAGGATCAGTAATGATGTATGTACACAGTGACAGCACCAGCAGAATAGTGAGTGCAGCTCTGGAGTATAATACAGGAGGTAACTCAGGATCAGTAATGATGTATGTACACAGTGACTGCACCAGCAGAATAGTGAGTGCAGCTCTGGAGTATAATACAGGAGGTAACTCGGGATCAGTAATGTAATGTATATACACAGTGACTGCACCAGCAGAATAGTGAGTGCAGCTCTGGAGTATAATACAGGCGATTACTCAGGATCAGTAATGATGTATGTACACAGTGACTGCACCAGCAGAATAGTGAGTGCAGCTCTGGAGTATAATACAGGAGGTAACTCAGGATCAGTAATGATGTATGTACACAGTGACAGCACCAGCAGAATAGTGAGTGCAGCTCTGGAGTATAATACAGGAGGTAACTCAGGATCAGTAATGATGTATGTACACAGTGACTGCACCAGCAGAATAGTGAGTGCAGCTCTGGAGTATAATACAGGAGGTAACTCAGGATCAGTAATGTAATGTATGTACACAGTGACTGCACCAGCAGAATAGTGAGTGCAGCTCTGGAGTATAATACAGGAGGTAACTCCGGATCAGTAATGTAATGTATGTACACAGTGACTGCACCAGCAGAATAGTGAGTGCAGCTCTGGAGTATAATACAGGAGGTAACTCAGGATCAGTAATGTAATGTATGTACACAGTGACTGCACCAGGAGAATAGTGAGTGCAGCTCTGGAGTATAATACAGGAGGTAATTCAGGATCAGTAATGTAATGTATGTACACAGTGACTGCACCAGCAGAATAGTGAGTGCAGCTCTGGAGTATAATACAGGAGGTAATTCAGGATCAGTAATGTAATGTATGTACACAGTGACTGCACCAGGAGAATAGTGAGTGCAGCTCTGGAGTATAATACAGGAGGTAACTCAGGATCAGTAATGTAATGTATGTACACAGTGACTGCACCAGCAGAATAGTGAGTGCAGCTCTGGAGTATAATACAGGAGGTAATTCAGGATCAGTAATGTAATGTATGTACACAGTGACTGCACCAGGAGAATAGTGAGTGCAGCTCTGGAGTATAATACAGGAGGTAACTCAGGATCAGTAATGTAATGTATGTACACAGTGACTGCACCAGCAGAATAGTGAGTGCAGCTCTGGAGTATAATACAGGAGGTAACTCAGGATCAGTAATGATGTATGTACACAGTGACTTACGCCTGCCGCGCTTGTTCCATTGGAGCATAGTTATCTAGGTAGTTGAATCTGATGGTGTCGGTGGGGTGCTTGTCTGATGATCGCCATGGTGGGAGCTCATTCTTTCCTTTCTCCTGAGTCTTTATTGACCGGTTGGAGAATGGAGAGGAGTATTTTGTATCAATGACTTCTTTACTTATTGGCTTCACATCGATCACCACGAAATCTTCTCTTGGAGGCGTCTAGAGTGGAGGATAATCAGAGATCTGTTATATCATGTGCACAGCTGTGACATGATCCTGCGGGCTGGGCTGATCTGTACGCACCTTGGGTCTGGTCACATGAAGCTCCTTCACCATCTCGATGTATTGTCTCTTCCACACTCCCTGCTCGAAAGGCGTTGGGGAGAAATTGACGTACCACCCGAAGCGCAGGCATTTCGGCATCCAGAGCTGGTCCAGTTCTGTGAGGTTCTTCCAGTGCCAGCTCACCTACAGGTCGCCAAACGAAAGGTCCGTCAGATCAGCATCAACATTGAGGGAGATCTTCCCGATAAGTGCAGAGAGTTACTAGAAAACTACTGAAGTGACACAAAGTGATGGTGGAACATGTCCCAACAGAGGGGGCGCTCTTTATATAGACCCCACACATTGTATGACTAGAAAGTAGAGATGAGAGGATCAATCCAAAATTGTCCTGAAATGACCAAACCCTGAGGTTCATTTCTGCCCTGGGGAGACCTCTGGGACTATAAGGTCACAACCCCTTATTGATCGCAGGTCTACAACTTGTATTTGAGTGAATCTACTTTCTTTTGGTGCTGCATGGGTTAAGGATTCTTTCCTCTCTGGCTGTTCTTTGTACTCTAATCTCAGGTGTAGAATATTGTGACCACTCCCCTCCATTATAAAGAGTCAAGTGTTTTACCACTTGATGCCGGTTATAGATTCTCTTTCTATGTTCATTACTTTGGAAGGAGACAGTCTCTGGAAGAAGCTGAGGAGTCATGACAATTGCAGCTGAGGTACGGTGCTGCAAATGAGGAGTTTGGTGTTATACCCTTTTGAGTCTATTTTCTCTCTGTCTCCCTTACCTTGTGTGTATTATTGTAGAGGTGAGACTAGTGTCTTCACCAACCTTCACACTAACCAGGGGGACTCCAGGGCTAATGAGGGATTATGCACATGATGGCAACGGGGAGGGGAAAGACCTGTATAAAGATGTTAAGGAGCATAGGGTGCAGACTCAGGTGAGTGTCAGGAAGTCACCCCTCTCCCTATCACCAAGGCCTGGGCACATGACAGCAACAGGAGGGGATAAAGGGGGAAGGACCCATATAGGGACATTAGTGTGCACAGGGTGCAGACTCAGGTGAGTGTCAGGAGCTGTCCCCTCTCCCTATCACCAAGGCCTGTGCACATGATGGTGACATGGGGGAGAACCCGTATAAAGATGTTAGGGAGCATAGGGTGCACACTCAGGTGAGTGTCAGGAGCTGTCCCCTCTCCCTATCACCAAGGCCTGTGCACATGATGGTGACATGGGGGAGAACCCGTATAAAGATGTTAGGGAGCATAGGGTGCACACTCATGTGAGTGTCAGGAGCTGTCCCCTCTCTCTATCACCAAGGCCTGGGCACATGACAGCAAATGGGGGAAGGACCCGTATAGGGATGTTAGGGAGCATAGGGTGCACACTCAGGTGAGTGTCAGCTGTCCCCTCTCCCTATCACCAAGGCCTGGGCACATGACGGCGACTGGGGGAAGGTCCCGTATAGGGACGTTAGAGTGTGCATGGTGCAAACTAAGCTTAGAGTCAGGAGGTGACCCCTCTCCTTAACACTAGGGGTTTCCTTCTATACCATTCCCTTTGTGACCCTTGTGTTGCGCCGCTTGCCTCGGCATGACAGGTTCCTTCATATTCTGCTCTAGCCCCCTACCGACAATTTATATTAGTCCCGCCATCAAAAATTAATCGCTGAGGATTTCCTATCAAATTCCGATTAAACGGAAACATCATTCACATTACAAAGTTCATTCATTTACAACAGGGGCGGATTTTAGAAATCCCTGTAACCCCGTCATGACCTGGCGATTTTTCGTTTTCACGTTCTTCTCCCCTTCTTCCTGGAGCCAGAACTTTGGTATTTTTCCTCCCCACAATCTTGTTTATTTACCTTGTGGATTAATTAATTTTCTATTTCCATAGGTTAGACCAGATATGAAGATGATATATAGGCATAGATTGTGTTACTCCTTTATCGAGTTGGAAATAAGAGAGGGAGGATTAAAAGTTTTATTTATTTTTGGAGATTTTTACAACTTTTTTTTTACACAGGTTCATCTCAATGAATCAGAATATCATCAAAAAGTGAATTATTTCAGTAATTCAATACATAAAGTGACACATATATATTATATGGAGTCATTACACACAGAGGGATCTATTTCATGTGTTTATTTCTGTTAATGTTGTTGATTAATGAAAACCCAAAGGTCATTATCTCAGAAAATTAAAGTAGGGAGGATGAAGGGTCTGAGAGATAAAATATGACCTAAATAGGTATCAGAGGCTTCACCTTGTGTGGTTGTGAGAGTCACAACCACTATAAAAGCAGATCATGGCTTCTGCAGTCCCCAGCGTGGGGCATATAGAGGAGGGAGGATGAAGGGTTAAACACCGCGCTGCCATATTCCACCAGACATCAAAGGGTGAATATAATATTGATTTATTAGTCAACGTGTTTGAGGGCTCCCAGAAACACCCTGAATATGATATTGATTTATACTGAGGAAGAGGCCAGGGAGCCCTCAAACACGTTAACTAATAAATCAATATTATATTCACTCTAGAATATGGCAGAGCAGTGGTTAACCCTTCATCCCCCCTCCTCTATATGCCCCACACTGGGGACTCCAGCAGCCGTGATCTGCTTTTATAGTGGTTGTGACTCTCACAACCACACAAGGTGAAGCCTCTGATACCTATTTAGGTAATATTTTATCTCTCAGACCCTTCATCCTCCCTACTTTAATTTTCTAAGCTATGACCTTTGGGTTTCTATAATCATCAACATTAACAGAAATAAACACATGAAATAGATCCCTCTGTGTGTAATGACTCTATATAATAGATGTGTCACTTTATGTATTGAATTACTGAAATAAAGTCACTTTTTGATGATATTCTAATTCATTGAGATGAACCCGTGTATATTTATACCTTATTGTTTTATTCCTTTATTCTCTAGGGGACAGAACTTGCAATCGTTTGATCAGTTGTACTAAGTGATACTACAGTATGGCGATAGATGGTAAATGGTGATCTCCTGTGCATGTGAGTACAACAGATGGTGGTGATGGAGACTGTGGCGATATACTGTGGTGGGATAGGAGGGAGGGTGTGGTAGTGGCTGCCACAATGGTCATGTAAGGTCCAGTGATCCCCCATTAGATCGGATCCAGCACAATCCGTTCTGTAAATATGACTCTTTTTGTCCGTTTTGTAAATATTGATTCCTGCAAGATCCGTTTCTTTAACATTGGAGTCTATGGAGAACAGATCCGGTAACTGATCACTATTTATCTTCCATCTGAAACTGATCCATTAATAAC
Organism: Allobates femoralis; assembly: GCA_033576535.1. NCBI lineage: Eukaryota > Metazoa > Chordata > Amphibia > Anura > Aromobatidae > Allobates > Allobates femoralis. The sequence goes on from JARQOC010000001.1 coordinate 4,232,582, forward strand.
AGATCCTTTATAAATGAATGAAAAACAGAAGATAAATAGTGATCAGTTACCGGATTCGTTTCTTTAACATTGGAGTCTATGGAGAACAGATCCAGTAACTGATCACTATTTATCTTCCATCTGAAACTGATCCATTAATAACAGATCCTTTATAAATGAATGAAAAACAGAAGATAAATAGTGATCAGTTATCGGATTTGTTTCATTAACATTGGTGTCTATAGAGAATGGATCCGGTAACTGATCACTATTTATCTTCCATTTGAAAATGATCCAGTAATAACAGATCCTATATAAATGAATGAAAAACAGAAGATAAATGGTGATCAGTTACCGAATTCGTTTCATTAACATTGGTGTCTATGTATGGAGAATGGATCCGGTAACTGATCACTATTTATCTTCAGTTATTCATTCATTTATAAAGGATCCATTTTTTTCTTACTGAATCAGTTACCGGATCTGTTTCTTTAACATTGGAATCTATGGAGAATGGATCCAGTAACTGATCACTTTTTATCTTCCATCTGAAACTGATCCAGTAATAACAGATCCTATATAAATGAATGAAAAACAGAAGATAAATAGTGATCAGTTACCGGATTCGTTTCTTTAACATTGGAATCTATGGAGAATGGATCCAGTAACTGATCACTTTTTATCTTCCATCTGAAACTGATCCAGTAATAACAGATCCTATATAAATGAATGAAAAACAGAAGATAAATAGTGATCAGTTACCGGATTCGTTTCTTTAACATTGGAATCTATGGAGAATGGATCCAGTAACTGATCACTTTTTATCTTCCATCTGAAACTGATCCAGTAATAACAGATCCTATATAAATGAATGAAAAACAGAAGATAAATAGTGATCAGTTACCGGATTCGTTTCTTTAACATTGGTGTCTATGGAGAACGGATCCGGTAACTGATCACTATTTATCTTCCATTTGAAAATGATCCAGTAATAACAGATCCTATATAAATGAATGAAAAACAGAAGATAAATGGTGATCAGTTACCGAATTCGTTTCTTTAACATTGGTGTCTATAGAGAATGGATCCGGTAACTGATCACTATTTATCTTCCTTTATTCATTCATTTATGAAGGATTCATTTTTTTCTTACAGGATCAGTTACCGGATGTGTTTCTTTAACGTTGGAATCTATGGAGAATGGATCCGGTAACTGATCACTTTTTATCTTCTTTTAAAAACTGATCCAGTAAGAAAAAAACGGATCCGTTATAAATGAATGAAAAACGGAAGATAAATAGTGATCAGTGACCGGATCTGTCCTCCATATACTCTAATGTTAAAGAAACACATCCGGTAACTGATGCAGTAAGGAAAAAATGGATCCGTTTTAAATGAATGAAAAACGGAAGATTAATAGTGATCAGTGACCGGATCCGTTCTCCATAGGCTTCAATGTTAAAGAAACGGATCCTGCAGAAATCAGTTTTTTTTGCAAAACGGACAAAGAAGTTGTGTTTGCAGAATGGATTGTGCTGGATCCGATCTAATGGGGGGATCACTGGACAGGTGACCTCAGCCCAGGTGGGAGCCTGATATATTACACCCATTGTATGCCCGATCCAGCACCCACCTGTGCGCAGCGGCAGAGGCTGCGAGGATCCAGGAAGGAGAAGACGTAGAGGCTGAGCACCCTGGGGAGCAGCGTGCTGAAATCCACAGCGTCTCGGGGGGCTTTCTCCTGCAGATGGGCGCTACAGAACCGGAGCTGGGACACGCTGCATCGCTCCAGCAGGTCACACAGGACGCGGCGTCTCTGAGGGTCCGACCACTTGTCAAACTGGGAACAGAAGGGGAAAAAAAGCAGAATTACTCATGGGCGGAAGGTGCCGAGACTGAAGAAAGCAATGAGGAGAGGACTGGAGTAAAAAGGACATGGAGCATTCTAGCACCACAATGACAGGACACTGGTGGCATGTCCTCCAATGGCGTTTCCACTTGCGCTTTACGACACTGCTGCAAATCCAACATAATCATGGGACCAGGGTAGTAGAGGCCCCTTTACAAGAACAGTAGAAGGCTATGTTCAGACTTTGCATTTTTTTTCTAGTTTTATGAAAATTAAAAGTTGCTTTTTCCAGCACCAGCAAAACCTATAAGAATCCAGAAATCCCCTGCACACGATTGCAATCACTGGCCTTTACACTACACAGGGTGAGTGGAGGGACAGGTAAGCACGTGACAGCGGCGGGAGGAAGGACCTGCTTAGGAACGTTAGGGAAGCTCATGGGCTGTGATTCAGGCCAGATTCACACCTCGGTTTGGAGCTGTCAGGTTCTGTCTGGTGTTTTGCAGAACCTGAAAGCCCCGTACGAGCAGAAACTGAGGCAAATATGCCCTCCGATCCTGTTTTGAACAGGAATCGTTTCTGCCGCTGTCCAGTGCTGAAATTTGAGCCGTTGAGCTCTCCATGGTGCTGAACTTCAGCGCCGGCTGTGCAATGCTGCTCTGTCCATGGGGCTGAACTTCAGTACCGCCCCTGCAAGGTTGCTCTGTCCATGGTGCTAAACGTTAGTGCCGGCCCTGCAATGCTGCTCTGTCCATGGTGCTGAACTTCAGTGCCGGTCCTGCAATTCTGCTCTGTCCATGGTGCTGAACTTCAGTGTCGACTCTGCAGTGCTGCTCTGTCCATGGTGCTGAACTTCAGCGCCGACTGTGCAATGCGGCTCTGTCCATGGTGCTGAACTTCAGTGTCGACCCTGCAGTGCTGCTCTGTCCATGGTGCTGAACTTCAGCGCCGACTCTGCAATGCTGCTCTGTCCATGGTGCTGAACTTCAGCGCCAGCCCTGCAATGCTGCTGTCCATGGTGCTGAACTTCAGTGTCAGCCCTGCAGTGCTGCTCTGTCCATGGTGCTGAACTTCAGCGCCGGCACTGCAATGCTGTTCTGTCCATGGTGCTGAACTTCAGTGCCGGCCCTGCAATGCTGCTCAGTCCATGGTGCTGAACTTCAGCGCCGGCTCTGCAATGCTGCTCTGTCCATGGTGCTGAACTTCAGCGGCGGCTCTGCAGTGCTGCTCTGTCCATGGTGCTGAACTTCAGCGGCGGCTCTGCAGTGTTGCTCTGTCCATGGTGCTGAACTTCAGCGGCGGCTCTGCAGTGTTGCTCTGTCCATGGTGCTGAATGAGTGTGACTGCATTGCAGAGCCGCCACTCTTCAGTAGAAGCATCCGGGAAACGATCTGTTTTGTTTTGCCGGATTCGGGCTGATCTGGCGCCCATAGACTCCCATGTTATGGGGCGCCGGATCGCCCGGATCCGGGAGGATCTGATTTTGTTTGTTTTTTGCACCAGACACAAAAAATGCTGCAGACTCCGATTTTGTGTCTGGTGCAAAAATCGAACAAAACCGGAGGCCAAATATCAGCTATCCGGCACATGGGGGCAAGACCTCATCAGGTTCAGTCCGATTCACACCGGACCGGACCTGACAGGTAAACACTGTGGTGTGCAGCCAGCCTTACTTCTATTTACTGTATTGTATGGGCTGAGAGTGAGAGGATCGGAGGGTCGAGGGTAAGGGCTGTGTTCACATGCAGCTTTTTTTGGCGACTTGTTATTTTAATGCAAATGAAAAGCTGCTTTTTACAGCAAAGACAATGAGATTCCAGGAATCAGCTGGATTCATCCTAGTGGCTGAATTCCAGGACTGCGGCCTCTTTTTAATCCGTTCTTTCAGCATTTTTGCAGCATTTTTCTTCACCCATAGAGAGAAATGGGAAGTTAAAAAACATTGCAAAAAAGCCCCAATGTTAACCCCTTAGAGCAGGCTTGAGCCAGAGGGGACATCATATTTTAAAAGTCTGATTTTTAGCGCCAACAATGTTTGCAAAAAATGTTGATTTCAGTGGGGCGGTCCATCAATCTAATGTACAGGGGGGGCCTTCCCGAGAAGAGATGATTGGGTGAACGATTGACTTTGCTAAACTCCAACACTCCCAAAACAGCTGATTAATTGGGCATTTTACACCATGCTATTTTTTTGTGGGTGGAGCTTAGTGGAAGGGGTGTGGCCTGGCACAATCCATTTGAATACCCCATTTTACAGTGGGTGGAGCTTAGCAGACGGGTGTGGCCTAGTATGACTCATTTGGGTACATCTTTCTACAGTGGGGGGAGCTAAGCAGAAGAGGTGTGGTCTGGCACAACCCAGATAGAGCCATAACTTTACAGTGGGTGGGGCATATCAGAAGGGGCGCGGTCTGGCACAATCCTTTTGGAAACACCATTTTACAGTGGGTGGAGCTTAGTAGAAAGGGTGTGGCCTGGTACAACCCATTTGGGTACACCATTTTACAGTGGGTGGAGCTTAGCAGAAGGGGTGTGGCCTGGTACGACCCATTTGGGTACACCATTTTACAGTGGGTGGAGCTTAGCTGAAGGGGTGTGGCCTGGCACAACCCATTAGGGTACACCATTTTACAGTGGGTGGACCTTAGCAGAAGGTGTGGCCTGACACAGCCCAGGTGGAGCTTAGTGGAAGGGGCACGGCCTGGCACAGCTCATTTAGATACGCAATTCTACAGCAGATGGAGCTTAGCAGAAGGGGTGTGGCCTAGTACAACCCATTTGGGTCCATTTTTACAGTGGGTGGAGCTTAGCAGAAGGGGTGTGGCCTAGTACAACCCATTTGGGTCCATTTTTACAGTGGGTGGAGCTTAGCAGAAGCAGTGTGGCCTGGTACGACCCATTTGGGTACACTTTTACAGTGGGTGGAGCTTAGCAGAAGGGGCATGGCCTAACACAACCCAGATAGAGCCGTCACTTTACAGTGGGTGGAGCTTAGCAGAAGGGGCATGGCCTAACACAACCCAGATAGAGCCGTCACTTTACAGTGGGTGGAGCTTAGCAGAAGGGTGTGGTCTGGCACATCCCAGCTAGATTCACTATACTTCACTCTTAAAAATGGGAACATCTGACGTAATAATGCCGAGAGGTGCGACGTATTGTGCTCAGCCGTGTTATTACACAAACTTTGGGGCTTTTTGACGCCTGAGGTGACAGTAATGATAGGAATGCCCCTTTTTGTTTCCCTCCTTCTGCTCTCTCAAGACCACTGCTTGCTTTCTGAAGTAAGCAGAGAAACTGACACCTTTGGGGAGTTCATATACAAAGTGTATTAGAAAGCAGCGGACCTTTCCATTGTGTAATGATGGTGACTTATAGGCCCTGATGATGGACATCCCTTTTAAAGGGAACCAACCTTCCGGATTTTCACCTATAAAGTGCAGGTAGTGCCGTAGCGGTGCTAGGATGGTGATTCACATCAGACCTTCACTCTACAGATTTGATGCTTAAAGGTCCAGAAATGATGCATTGGTGGAGTGGCGAGTGCATCGGGGTAGGACTATGTGGGTCTCACGCTAACATGCCTCTCCTGGGTGCCGTGTGCTCCCCCATCGTGGCCAATCCAGTAATGTCCAGTAGAATTTTGATGTATTCAATCACTCTTCAGTAAAATGATGTCAGAGTCAGCGCCTGCGCATACCGCTATCTCCGGTACCATCTTATTGAAGACTCCTCTTAAGCGACCCGTCTACTTTAGGGTTCGGTGAGCTGCTGTTGGGGGGCGGTCTCCAATTCTACAGTGACTGCGTGCACTACCGCAGTGTTGATGACACCCCAGCACCCCAACAAGTCAAAAACCGGAATACAGTGTCTTCAATAAGATGACACAGGAGACAGCGGTATGTGCGCATGCGCCAACTCGGACGTCATTTTACTGAAAAGTGGCTGAAATACTTCAAGTCTCTACTGCGCATGCACTGGACATTACTGGATTGGTGGTGATGGGGGAAAGAAATTTACATAGAGGTGAAAAACAGTCCAGGTGTTCAAGATTTCCTTAGCATTTGAGAGTGGGTAATTTGCTATGGAAATCCTGAAATCCTGGACTGTTTGTGGCCCTTGAGGCCTGGAGTTGCCCGGCTCTGCTTTAAGGTCATGTAGATCTCACCTGTCCCTACGTGAGGGGCCTCCTCCATCATCCTCTAGTCAATAACTCCCATCATTTGCCGAGCGCACCGTCCTCTGTACAGACACCTGCGCTGGACAAATGTTTGCTCGGATCTAGAAGAAAGTGAAAAGTAGAACTTCCCTCCACCCACCGAGTGACAGGATCGTCCGGGGAGGTGAGAATTCAACCGTATGAGCTGATTAACGCTAAATGTACCGGAAACTTCTGACAACCCAGGATTAATATTGGATTCCAGATTATCAAGCGTCCAGGTACCAGTGGTTAATGCAGCGTAAATGTTATAAGTGTATATAACCATATTACGCCGGCTTCCTGTTAGCTCTCAGGCTGCTCACAACCACATCGTACTGCTGCTCTCTGCTGATTGTAGGTCGCTACAGGTAATTGTAGAGTCAAGCTATATAGACTCAGGTCTGTGCTGGGATTGTACCATGTGTTCACTACCATCACCATTATACAACTATCCAAGGCACCTCAATACAGGAGGTAACTCAGGATGAGTAATGTAATGTATGTACACAGTGACTGCACCAGCAGAATAGTGAGTGCAGCTCTGGAGTATAATACAGGAGGTAACTCAGGATCAGTAATGTAATGTATGTACACAGTGACTGCACCAGCAGAATAGTGAGTGCAGCATTGGAGTATAATAGAGGAGGTAACTCAGGATCAGTAATGTAATGTATGTACACAGTGACTGCACCAGCAGAATAGTGAGTGCAGCTCTGGAGTATAATACAGGAGGTAACTCAGGATGAGTAATGTAATGTATGTACACTGACTGCACCAGCAGGATAGTGAGTGCAGCTCTGGAGTATAATACAAGAGGGAACTCAGGATCATTAATGTAATGTATGTACACAGTGACTGCACCAGCAGAATAGTGAGTGCAGCTCCGGAGTATAATACAGGAGGTAACTCAGGATCAGTAATGTAATGTATGTACACAGTGACTGCACCAGCAGAATAGTGAGTGCAGCTCTGGAGTATAATACAGGAGGTAACTCAGGATCAGTAATGTAATGTATGTACACAGTGACTGCACCAGCAGAATAGTGAGTGCAGCTCTGAGTATAATACAGGAGGTAACTCAGGATCAGTAATGTAATGTATGTACACAGTGACTGCACCAGCAGAATAGTGAGTGCAGCTCTGAGTATAATACAGGAGGTAGCTCAGGATCAGTAATGTAATGTATGTACACAGTGACTGCACCAGCAGAATAGTGAGTGCAGCTCTGGAGTATAATACAGGAGGTAACTCAGGATCAGTAATGTAATGTATGTACACAGTGACTGCACCAGCAGAATAGTGAGTGCAGATCTGAGTATAATACAGGAGGTAGCTCAGGATCAGTAATGTAATGTATGTACACAGTGACTGCACCAGCAGAATAGTGAGTGCAGCTCTGGAGTATAATACAGGAGGTAACTCAGGATCAGTAATGTAATGTATGTACACAGTGACTGCACCAACAGAATAGTGAGTGCAGCTCTGGAGTATAATACAGGACATAACTCAGGATCAGTAACGTACATAAAAATTTCAAATTTTTTCACATTACACACATAAGAATCAACTGTGTCATGAAAACCAACGAACACACCAGACAGATCAAGTGGAGAAGAGTAAAGCAGGGTTTGGTTATAAAAAAAAATTGCTCAAGCTCTGAACATCTCATGGAGCACTGATCAATCCATCATCCAAAAATGGAAGGAGAACGACACAACTGCAAACCTACAATATATGGCCGCCCACCAAGACTGACTTCCCAAGATGGAGAGAACTAATGAAAGAAGAGACGAGAGGCCCATGGAGGAGCCGCAGAGATCACAGCTCAGGGGAGAATCTGTCCACACGATGACTAATCGGGCATATACCCCACTAATCTGAACTTTATGGAAGAGGAGCAAGAAGGAAGACATTTGTGAAAGCAAAAAGCCATAAAAAGTCCTGCTTGCTGTTTGCAAAAAGTCATGTAGGGGGCACAGAGAGTAGTGGAGGAAGGGGCTCTGGTCAGGTGAGAACATTTTGGACTGAATGCAAAATACTATGTCTGGTAGAAAACTAACCCTGCACATCACCTTGAAAACACCATCCCCACCGTCACACATAGTGGAGGCAGTATCCTGCTGTGGGGAGGCTTTTCTTCAGCAGGGGCAGGGAAGCTGGTTAGGGGTGATGGGAAGATGGATGGAAAAAAATACAGTGCAATCCTGGAGGAAAACCTGTTAGAGGCTGCAGAAGAGCTGAGACTGGGGCGTAGGTTCACCTTCCAGGAGGACAACGACCCTCAATATCCTGCAGAACAATGGAGGGTATAGATCAGAGCATATTCCTGTGTGTGTGAACGGCCCAGTCACCGTCCAGACCCAAATCACCCAGAATCTGTGACATCACAGACATTTCCATCCAATCACTGAGCGAGAGCAAAGAAGAGGAAAATGTCACCTGTAGATGAGCAAAGCTGGAGACAGAGCCCAAAAGACAGAGGAAGGTCCTACAAAGTGCTGACTCAGGGGTGAATACTAACGCAAGATAGAGGAAGATCCTACAAAGTGCTGACTCAGGGGGTGAATACTAACGCAAGATAGAGGAAGATTCTACAAAGTGCTGACTCCAGGGGTGAATACTAATGCAAGAGAGAGGAAGAACCTACAAAGTGCTGACTCGGGGTGAATACTAATGCAAGACAGAGGAAGATCCTACAAAGTGCTGACTCCAGGGGTGAATACTAATGCAAGACAGGAAGGTCCTACAAAGTGCTGACTCAGGGGGTGAATACTAATGCAAGATAGAGGAAGGTCCTACAAAGTGCTGACTCAGGGGGTGAATACTAATGCAAGATAGAGGAAGGTCCTACAAAGTGCTGACTCCAGGGGGTGAATACTAATACAAGACAGAGGAAGGGCCTACAAAGTGCTGACTCAGGGGGTGAATACTAATGCAAGGCAGAGGAAGGTCCTACAAAGTGCTGACTCCAGGGGGTGAATACTAATGCAAGACATAGGAAGTGCCTACAAAGTGCTGAATCAGGGGGTGAATACTAATGCAAGGCAGAGGAAGGTCCTACAAAGTGCTGACTCAGGGGGTGACTACTAATGCAAGACAGAGGAAGGTCCTACAAAGTGCTGACTCAGGGGGTGAATACTAATGCAAGACAGAGGAAGGTTCAAGAGAATCTGGCAAAAAACTGTGAGAGAGAGCATCGGCCTTAACATTCTTAGAACCAGGAAGATAGGAAACCTCAAAATCAAAACGAGCAAAAAACAAGGACCACCGAGCCTGCCTAGGAGTCAGCCTCTTGGCAGACTCAAGATAAACCAGATTCTTGTGATCAGTCAAGACAACCACACGATGTTGAGCCTCCTCCAGCCAATGACGCCACTCCTCAAATGCCAACTTCATGGCCAGCATCTCCCAATTGCCGACATCATAATTGCGTTCCACTGGCGAAAATTTACGGGAAAGGAAGTCACAAGGGTGCATCGTGGAACCAACAGGATCCCTCTGAAACAAGACGGCCCCTGCACCAATCTCAGAAGCATCCATTTCTACCTGAAACGGAAGGGAAACATCAGGTTGGCGCAATACTGGAGCATAAGTAAACCGTCTTTTAAGCTCCTGGAAGGCAATAACGGCCGCAGGAGACCAATGCTCCACATCAGCATCCTTCTTAGTCAAATCGGTCAACGGCTTCACCACGCTGGAAAAATTGGCAATGAACCGACGATAAAAATTAGCAAAGCCCAAAAATTTCTGAAGACCCTTCACGGACGTGGGCTGAACCCAATCATGAATAGCCTGAACCGTAACAGGATCCATCTTAATAGAAGAAGGAGACAAAATGAAGCCCAAAAAAGAAACCTTCTGAACCCCAAAGAGACACAAACCCCTTAACATACAAAGCATTGTCATGCAGGATCCGAAAGACCGACCTGACCTGATCTGATCCACATGAGAATCCCAATCGTCAGAAAAAAAGTCAGGATATCATCCAAATACACAATCAAGAACTTGTCAATCAACTCCCGAAATACGTCATGGATAAAGGACTGGAAAACGGAAGGAGCATTAGCTAACCCAAAAGGCATCACGCGGTATTCAAAATGGCCTTCAGGCGTATTAAACGCGGTTTTCCATTCGTGTCCCTGCTTGATACGAACCAGATTGTAGGCCCCCTAAGGTCAATCTTAGTAAACTAACATGTCCCCTTAACCCTAGAAAACAAGTCAGAAATCAAAGGCAGAGGGTATTGAAACTTGACCATCATCTTATTCAAGAGGCGATAATCAATACAGGGTCTCAGGGAACCATCTTTCTTGGCAACAACAAGAACCCCGCCCCCAACAGCGAAGAGGAAGGGCGAATATGGCCCTTCTCCAAAGAATCCTTAATATAACTCCGCATGGCAGCATGTTCAGGCACAGACAAGTGGAAAAGTTGACCCTTAAGAAACTTACAGCCTGGCACCAAATCAATAGCACAATCACACGCCCGATGTGGCGGAAGAGAACTGGACTTGAGTTCAGCAAAAACATCCTGAAAATCAGACAGAAACTCCGGAATCTCCTGGTGCGTAGATGATATAGACATCAAAGAAATGTCATCATGTACCCCCTTACAACCCCAGCTAGTTACGGACTTAGACTTCAAATCCAAAACAGGATTATGGACCCGCAACCGCGGAAAACCCAGCACCACCGCATCATGCAGGTTATGCAAAAGCAGAAATCGACAAACCTCCTGATGACCTGGTGCCATGCGCATTGTCAACTGCGTCCAAAACTGAGGTTTGTTCTGCGCAAGAGGTGTAGCATCGATGCCCCTTAAAGGAATAGGGTCCTGCAACGGCTGCACAGGAAAGCCACAGCGACTAGCAAACTCAAAATCCATCAAATTTAAGGCGGCGCCTGAATCCACAAATGCCGTAACAGAAAATGACGACAAGGAACATATCAGAGACACAGATAATAAGAACTTAGGTTGACGGTAAAGGAACCAGCAATCCTATGTGCCCACTTGGGACAAACAGAGATGACATGAGAAGCGTCACCACAGTAAAAACACAACTTATTACGGCGTCAAAGTCCTTGTCGGTCAGTGCGAGACAGAATCCTATCACATTGCATCGGCTCAGGAATCTGCTCTGAGGATGACAATCCCGAGCGAGCCGCTCTGTGCTCCCGCAGACGCCGATCAATCTGAATGGCCAGAGACATAGAATCGTTCAGACCCGAAGGCGTAGGAAACCCCACCATAACATCCTTAACAGCGTCAGAAAGACCCTTTCTGAAAAGAGCCGCCAAAGCATCATCATTCCATTTAGTCAGCACAGACCATTTCCTGAATTTCTGACAATACAATTCCGCCGCCTCCTGACCCTGAGACAGGGCCAACAGGGTCTTCTCAGCTTGATCCACAGAGTCGGGTTCATCATAAGGTAAACCCAAGACCTGAAAAAAGGAGTCCACATTAAGTAAAGCCAGATCCCTAGAGGTGAGAGAAAACACCCAATCCTGCGGATCACCACGCAGCAGGGAGATAACTATTTTAACCTGTTGAACTGAATCACCAGAGGACCGAGGTCTCAGAGCAAAAAAAAGATTACAATTATTTTTGAAACTCAAAAATTTGGACCTATCACCATAAAACAAATCTGGATTAGGAATTCTTGGTTCCAAAGCTGGAGTCTGAACTATAGACTCAGAAATTCCCTGTACCCTAGCCGCAAGCTGGTCTAAACGAGAAGCTAGTTCCTGGACACTCATACTGGCATCAGACTTCACAGTCACCTCAAAGAAAAAGAGGGAAGAAAGAAAAAAGAAACAGCCGCAACACTTCTCTTCCCTTCTTCTGAGATGCATGTATCTCAATTTTAACTCTTTTGGCCAGTTGTACTGTTATGAACTGATGACTCAGGAGTAACATTCAGATTCCGTGGAAGTCGTTGGTAACTGTATTGACCGCAATCCCTGACTACACACCGCAACTAGAAGTAGCCGTAGGATGTAACTAACCAGACCTAGACACCTCTGCACAGCCGGAGAACTAACTGCTCCTAAAGATGGATGTAGGAAAAGCTATCTTGCCTCAGAGCAGAACCCCAAAGGAATAGCAAGCCCCCACAGATATTAACTGGGAAACAAGAGAAGAAAGAACAAACACAGGCAGAGCAAAAGGTTTAGCAAAAGATGCCAAACTAGCTACCGTATATACTCGTGTATAAGCCGAGTTTTTCAGCCCAAAATTTGGGCTGAAAAGTCCCCCCCTCGGCTTATACACGGGTCAATACGGTACCTCAGGCTGGAGGAGGCGGGGGGAGGCTGCTGTATGAGCGGCCCCGTCACGTGGGGCCGCTCATTATATATGCACTGCTTCCCCCTGTCAATCAGCGGCAGGGGGAAGCAGTTCATATATGCCCCCCAAAAGCTGGCACTGTCCTCCCTTGTAAGGGCCCCCCCCTGCTGCTTATACATTACCATCCCGGTGTTCTGATCAGCGCCGCTCCTCGGTGCTCCTTCTTCATCCTCCCGTCCTCGATGGCTGCATCCGGGATCTCCGGCCGTCACAGGCATATGACGTCATCGCGCGACAGCCGGAGATCCCGGATGCAGCCAGCGAGGACGGGAGGATGAAGAAGAAGCACCGAGGAGCGGCACCGATCAGAAAACTGGGATGGTAATGTATAAGCAGCGGGGGGGGGGCCTTACAAGGGGGGACAGTGCCAGCTTTTGGGGGCTGTTGGTACCCCAGGGGGCTGCTGGGTACCCCCTGGGGGCTGTTGGTACCCCCAGGGGGCTGTTGGTACCCCCAGGGGGCTGCTGGGTACCCCCTGGGGGCTGCTGGGTACCCCCAGGGGGCTGTTGGTACCCCCAGGGGGCTGCTGGGTACCCCCTGAGGGCTGCTGGGTACCCGCAGGGGGCCGCTGGGTAACCCCTGGGGGCCGCTGTATAACCCCTGGGGGGTGCTGTATAACCCCTGGGGGGTGCTGTATAACCCCTGGGGGCTGCTGTATATACTGCTGAGGCCTGTATACCACTGGGGCTGCTGTATATACCACTGGGGCTGCTGTATATACCACTGGGGCTGCTGTATATACTCGTGGGGTCTGTATATACCACTGGAGAGGCTGCTGTATACCACTGGGGTTGCTGTATATACTACTGGGGCCTGTATATGCCACTGGGGAGGCTGCTGTATACTACCATTGGGGGGCCTGTATACCACACTGCTGGGGGCTGTACACCTGTGCTGGGGTCCACCCTCGGCTTATACACGAGTCAATAGGTTTTCCCAGGTTTTGGGGGCCAAAGTAGGGGGGTTGGCTTATACACGGGTCGGCTTATACACGAGTATATACGGTATATAGGAAAGAAGGGATAAAATACTATTGCGGTCAGTATAAAACACTATAAAAATACCACCAACAGCAGATAGTACAAAAATTACCCTGAGTCACTGAGACTCGGCGAACTCTATATCTGCAGCCTTCTATAAATCAAATGCCAGCAGAACTGGAAATAACAGATAATAGTGAATGGTAAAATTCCTAGGAAGAAAACTTCCTATCTGAGAGCAGATAAACAAATATACAGACTAAATTACAAACCCACAACTCAGAATAAGACAAAACATAAGCAGAACCTTAAGCACACACAAGTGTGCCACAAAATATCAAATAAAAAATTCACTTATCTTGCAAAGAATTCCACAGAGCAGAAGAAACCAGAGAGATGTGAACTCCTCGAGGAACAAAAGACAACTGGCAAGGATTGATACCCTTTAAACCGTTATAAGCTCCAAAAACCAAATTGCCAATTATCACCCTCACCTGTGAAGCCCACACAGTCAGCTGCATCACCAGCAACAACCACCGGAGGGAGCTCCAATGAATTCACAACAGGTGAATACTAATGCAAGACAGAGAGGAAGGTCCACAAAATGCTGACTCAGGGGGGTGAATACTAATGCAAGACAGAGGAAAGTCCTACAAAGTGCTGACTCAGGGGGTGAATACTACTGCAAGACAGAGGAAGGCCCTACAAAGTGCTGACTCAGGGGGTGAATACTAATGCAAGACAGAGGAAAGTCCTACAAAGTGCTGACTACAGGGGGTGAATACTAATGCAAGACAGAGGAGGGTCCTACAAAGTTCTGACTCAGGGGGTGAATACTAATGCAAGACAGAGGAAGGTCCTACAAAGTGCTGACTCAGGGGGTGAATACTAATGCAAGACAGAGGAAAGTCCTACAAAGTGCTGACTCAGGGGGTGAATACTAATGCAAGACAGAGGAGGGTCCTACAAAGTGCTGACTCAGGGGGTGAATACTAATGCAAGACAGAGGAAGGGCCTACAAAGTGCTGACTCAGGGGGTGAATAATAATGCAAGACAGAGGAAGAACCTACAAAGTGCTGACTACAGGGGGTGAATACTAATGCAAGACAGAGGAAGGTCCTACAAAGTGCTGACTCAGGGGGTGAATACTAATGCAAGACAGAGGAAGGGCCTACAAAGTGCTGACTCAGGGGTGAATACTAATGGAAGACAGAGGAAGGTCCTACAAAGTGCTGACTCAGGGGGTGAATACTAATGCAAGACAGAGGAAGGTCCTACAAAGTGATGACTCAGGGGGTGAATACTAATGCAAGACAGAGGAAGGTCCTACAAAGTGCTGACTCAGGGGTGAATACTAATGGAAGACAGAGGAAGGTCCTACAAAGTGCTGACTCAGGGGGTGAATACTAATGCAAGACAGAGGAAGGTCCTACAAAGTGATGACTCAGGGGGTGAATACTAATGCAAGACAGAGGAAGGTCCTACAAAGTGCTGACTCAGGGGGTGAATACTAATGCAAGACAGAGGAAGGTCCTACAAAGTGATGACTCAGGGGGTGAATACTAATGCAAGACAGAGGAAGGTCCTACAAAGTGCTGACTACAGGGGGTGAATACTAATGCAAGACAGAGGAAGGTCCTACAAAATGCTGACTCAGGGGGTGAATACTAATGCAAGACAGAGGAAGGGCCTACAAAGTGCTGACTCAGGGGGTGAATACTAATGCAAGACAGAGGAAGGTCCTACAAAGTGCTGACTCAGGGGGTGAATACTAATGCAAGACAGAGGAAGGGCCTACAAAGTGCTGACTCAGGGGGTGAATACTAATGCAAGACAGAGGAAGGTCCTACAAAGTGCTGACTCAGGGGGTGAATACTAATGCGAGACAGAGGAAGGTCTTACAAAGTGCTGACTCAGGGGTGAATACTAATGGAAGACAGAGGAAGGTCCTACAAAGTGCTGACTCAGGGGGTGAATACTAATGCAAGACAGAGGAAGGTCCTACAAAGTGATGACTCAGGGGGTGAATACTAATGCAAGACAGAGGAAGGTCCTACAAAGTGATGACTCAGGGGTGAATACTAATGCAAGACAGAGGAAGGTCCTACAAAGTGCTGACTACAGGGGGTGAATACTAATGCAAGACAGAGGAAGGTCCTACAAAGTGATGACTCAGGGGTGAATACTAATGCAAGACAGAGGAAGGTCCTACAAAGTGCTGACTAAGGGGGTGAATACTAATGCAAGACAGAGGAAGGGCCTACAAAGTGCTGACTACAGGGGGGTGAATACTAATGCAAGACAGAGGAAGGTCCTACAAAGTGCTGACTCATGGGGTGAATACTAATGCAAGACAGAGGAAGGTCCTACAAAGTGCTGACTCGGGGGGGGGGGGGGGGGTGAATACTAATGCAAGATATAGGAAGGTCCTACAAAATGCTGACTCAGGGGGTGAATACTAAAGCACGGGAGATATTTTAAGCATTGAGAAAACTTTGAATCATTTCCTTTACTCTTCACAAGTACTTGTACGTAGTGTTAGTATCACAGAAAATCCCAATAGAACACATTTAACTTTGTGTAACGTGAAAAATTGTGGAAAAGTTGATAGGGAGTGAATACTTCTTCAAGGCTCTGTATGTACATACAGTGCCTACAAGTAGTCTTCAACCCCCTGCAGATTTAGGTGGTTTGATAAGATGCCAATAAGTTGGAGCCTTCAAACTGCAAACGAGAGTAGGATTTATTAACAGAAGCATAAATCTTACAAACCAAAAAGTTATGTTGCTCAGTTGAATTTTAATAAATTTTAAACATAAAAGTGTGGGTCAATTATTATTCAACCCCTAGGTTTAATATTTTGTGGAATAACCCTTGTTTGCAATTACAGCTAATAACCGTCTTTTATAAGACCTGATCAGGCCGGCACAGGTCTCTGGAGTTATCTTGGCCCACTCCTCCATGCAGATCTTCTCCAAGTTATCTAGGTTCTTTGGGTGTCTCATGTGGACTTTAATCTTGAGCTCCTTCCACAAGTTTTCAATTGGGTTAAGGTCAGGAGACTGACTAGGCCACTCCATCACCTTGATTTTTTCCTTCTTGAACCAGGCTTTGGTTTTCTTGGCTGTCTGCTTTGGGTCGTTGTCTTGTTGGAAGATGAAATTACGACCCATCTTAAGATCCTTGATGGAGGAGCGGAGGTTCTTGGCCAAAATCTCCAGGTAGGCCGTGCTATCCATCTTCCCATGGATGCGGACCAGATGGCCAGGCCCCTTGGCTGAGAAACAGCCCCACAGCATGATGCTGCCACCACCATGCTTGACTGTAGGGATGGTATTCTTGGGGTCGTATGCAGTGCCATCCAGTCTCCAAACGTCACGTGTGTGGTTGGCACCAAATATCTCGATCTTGGTCTCATCAGACCATAGAACCTTGAACCAGTCTGTCTCAGAGTCCTCCAAGTGATCATGAGCAAACTGTAGACGAGCCTTGACATGACGCTTTGAAAGTAAAGGAACCTTACGGGCTCGTCTGGAACAGAGACCATTGCGGTGGAGTACGTTACTTATGGTATTGACTGAAACCAATGTCCCCACTGCCATGAGATCTTCCCGGAGCTCCTTCCTTGTTGTCCTTGGGTTAGCCTTGACTCTTCGGACAAGCCTGGCCTCGGCACGGGAGGAAACTTTCAAAGGCTGTCCAGGCCGTGGAAGGCTAACAGTAGTTCCATAAGCCTTCCACTTCCGGATGATGCTCCCAACAGTGGAGACAGGTAGGCCCAACTCCTTGGAAAGGGGTTTTGTACCCCTTGCCAGCCTTGTGACTTTTCACGATCTTGTCTGTGATGGCCTTGGAATGCTCCTTTGTCTTTCCCATGTTGACCTTGTATGAGTGCTGTTCACAAGTTTGGGGAGGGTCTTAAATAGTCAGAAAAGGCTGGCAAAAGAGATAATTAATCCACACATGTGAAGCTCATTGTTCTTTGTGCCTGAACTACTTCTTAATACTTTAGGGGGACCAAACAGAATGCTGGTGGTTTGAGGGGTTGAATAATAAATGACTCTCTGAAATAACTTTTAACGCTTTAAAAAAAAAAAAAAATCTTTTTTGCTGCACTGCATTTCCCACTTCCAGGCTGATCTACAGTCCAAATGTCACAATGCCAAGTTAATTCCGCATGTGTCAACCAGCTAAATCTGCAGGGGGTTGAAGACTACTTGTAGGCACTGTACATCTGTGGAGTATTTCTGTTTCTATGATGACATAACATTAGCAAAATAACACAAATGCCGATGTCACAGAACTTCTATGGACACAATATAGCGATATTGATCATGGGAGACAGGAACAGAACATTCATCCGTGACATCTACATCATGTGGATGATGGACGCAGGATTCGCCTCGGCCTCATACCCATTTTCCCAGTAAATCTCTTCTTTCTTCAAACACCTATGTAAATATAAAGGATGACAGCAGTAAATCAGACGTACATAATGTACACAGGATACAATGTAACACACGAGGAACCGGCTGCCCGAGGGCGACACCATACGCTGCTCTCTGCACACGAGATTCTCCAGGTCAGTATAATTACAGAAATGCCAATATATATATAATATTTTTTCTTATGCTAATATTTTTCACTTTTTAATTTGCTTTAATTAGTTAGCCTGAAAATAAGCAAGTTTGCAATTTACTTGCTTTTTCCATCTGCTTTTATTCTCTTGCAATAAAAGCTTTTCTCTTTCATAGTGTAAAGCTGATTTCCATGGAGCTTATTCTTTAATACCTGCCTAGACCCTGGATGTGTGGATAGTAGTTACATGACAGGAGAGAGATGAACTCTTAACATACCAGCCGGCTCTCTCCAGTCCATTGCTTTCCATACAAAAGTTATCTGCTCACCTCCCTCTCCCTCCCATTCAGCTCCTGAAAAGGTGCTGTTATAAATTTTGCAAAATCGCCAGCCTGTTTCTCCCAGGGCAGTTCTGCTAATCATGGCTCTCACTGACTGGATATGTGTGCTTGATCAAAAGCTGAGTTATCTCTATGATAGCCGTGTATACTCCAGAACAAAACACTGATAGCTCAATTTGTTATTGCAGAACGTGTGCAGAGCTCTGCTATTCACCAACATTGTCACTCAAGTAGTAGAGCCCGTCCTGACAGAAACCAGGAAGTAAGGAGACTGCATTGCTCTGAGCTGCTCAAAACACAACTTGAGAATACCCCTTTAAAGGGTTTGAACAAAACTGCCCAGGTTACAGGATATATATAAAAAATATATATTCTATTTGGATCAAGTGAAGGTCACTCTATGGTCTGCGCAGAAACAGGAAATCGCTGGAATGCTGTGGTTCTCTTAATCACAGCTCTTACTGTCCAGATCTGTGTGCTTGTTCAAATGCTGAGTTATTGTTATATGTTAATACAGTGATAACACTTTAAACTCCAGAACAAACCACTGATAGATGAACGTGTTATTACAGATTTTGTGCTGAAGTCTGCTGTTCACCAGAAGTGTTGCACAAGAAGGAAAGCCGTCCCCCAGTGAATACCAAGAAGTAAGGAGACTGCATTGCTCTGAGCTGCTCAAGAGACAGCTTGAGAATACCCCTTTATAGGCCTTGAACAAAACTTTGATCAGGGGAACAGACATATAAAAAGAAAAATGTGTTCCACTGGCAATCTCCTGGATCAAGCACAGGCTACTCTATGGTCTGCACAGAAACAGGAAATCGGCAGACTTCTGCGGTCCTCCTAGTCACAGCTCTTACTGTCCAGATTTGTGTGCTTGTTCAAATGCTGAGTTATCGCTATGTGATAATACAATGATAACATTTTAAAGGAAGTCATCGGATGCTGCGGCCTGTGATTGGCTGCAGTGGTCAGGTGACTTGTGCAGTACCACATTGGGTGTTTAACGTTATCTGACACAATATAACATGTTTTTTCAAGTGATTGGTGCAGCCCATGCTACATTTACTAAATTCACCTGAAAAGATACACTGTAACAAACCCTCAGCTGGGTGAGCTAGACGACTAGGGTCAGAATGTAATCTGCTGAATGTTTCCATTGTCTTACAGTAAGCAGAGATCTTGGTGCAATACATAGTTTATTAGAAAGCTCTATACTGTATTTATCCCTCCCCGTCCCTCTCACCTTGTCGTTCATCAGAGGGTGGTTCAGGGGGGTCCAGGTGCTCATTTTCGTCTGCAGCTTCGCCCCCTCCATGTTCTTAGGTGGAGCAAACGCCATTTCTTCTAGTTCTACATTTTTTGGGAAAATAAAGCATTGAGATGAGGTGTGAACTGCGCCCTATTTACCCAGTCACTCGCCCGTGCAGAGTCGCCGTCACACAAAGGCTTCGCTTATTTTAGTTTCGCTCACACAGAAATGGAATTTTTCCCGGTCACTCGGGATCGCAGCTCCGGGGTATTTGCCTTGTGCAGCGGCGGTGGCCATTTGTCACAGATGACATGTTTGGACAGATTATGACACCCGGATTATGGATCTGATTCTTTTACGTTACGTGAAAATTAAACATGAGCCGTGCAATCCGCACACAGGATCCCCGAGCCTCCCGTGCCGGAGGGGGGTAAAAATAATCAACCTTACTGTGATACAGGGATACAACCCCTGCAAGGGGGGCTCCAGCCCCCATAAAGTATGATGCCACCAAAAGTGTCCCCCAAACACTATGATCCCCCCACAGTAAATTCCTTCACAGGACCCTCCACACGTACCATACGGTACCCCCCAACTACTCTGGCACAGTATGATCCTCAACTGTGACCCCCTCCCAGCCCTCCATATAGTATAATGGTCCCTAAACCTCTTCACACTGTATAATAGACCCCAACACAGCCCTCAAATAGCCCCCCCATAAAGTATAAAGGCTCCATCATAGCCCTGCAAGTATTATCCTGCCCCCACAGAGCCCTCCAAATATTGTAATGACTTCCATATAGTATAATTGGCTCCATATATTATAATGCATGCATCCCCATAGTCCTCCATATAATAAAATGCACCTCCGTAGACAATGCACCCCCATAGTCCTCTATATATTACAATGCACCCCATAAACCTACAATATTATTTCCGCCATAACCCTTCATATAGTATAATGCACCATGCATAGTCCTCCAAATACTATAATGCATCCCCCATAGTCCTCCATATAGTATAATGCACCCCTTAGCCCTCCATATACCATACAGCACCGCATGTACAATATAGCACACCATATATAGCACCGCCCATATAAAGCACAGGAGCCCCATATACAGCACCCCCATAAACAATACAGCACCCCCATAAACAGCACAGTACCCCCATATACAGCACCCCAATATACAGCACAGCTGCCCCATAAACAGAACAGCACCCCCATAAACTGCACAGTACTCCCATATACAGCACAGAAGCCCAATATACAGTACAGCACCCCAATATACAGCAGAGCCCCCCAATATACAGCACCCCAGCCCAATATTCAGCACCCCCATATACAGCAGACCTCCGCCAGATACAGCAAAGCTCCCCATATACAGCAGAGCCCTATATACAGCAGAGTTCCCCTATATACAGCACTGCAGCTCCATGTACAGCAGACCTCCCCATATACAGTACCCCAGCCCCACATACAGCAGAGCCCCCCACATACAGCAGAGCCCCCCATATACAGCAGAGCCCCCCATATACAGCAGAGCCCCCCCATATACAGTACCCCATCCCTATATAGCACCCCCACATACAGCAGAGCCCCCCATATACAGTACCCCAGCCCCATATACAGCAGAGCCCCCCATATACAGTACCCATATCCCCATATACAGCACCCCCACATACAGCAGAGCCCCCCCATATACATCAGCACTCCCCCACATACAGCAGAGCCCCCCCATATACAGCACCCCAGCCCCATATACAGCAGACCCCCCCACATACAGCAGAGCCCCCCATATACAGTACCCCAGACCCATATACAGCACCCCCACATACAGCAGATCCCCCCATATACAGTACCCCAGCCCCAAATACAGCACCTCCATATACAGCAGAGCCCCTCATATACAGCACCCCTGCCCCATATACAGCACCCCCATATACAGCAGAGCCCCACATATACAGCACCCCAGCTCCATATACAGCAGAGCCCCCCATATACAGCACCTCTGCCCCATATACAGCACCCCCATATACAGCAGAGCCCCATATATACAGCACCTGGAGTCTCGATGAACACAGGGTCACTTGATGCAGAGGTAGAATGACTGCTGGATTGACCAATCATCACACTCCCTGGCTGGAGGGGGCGGATGCTGAGGAGGCAGAGCCAATTGCTGCTGAACTGAAAGTAAAAGCAGCCAGGAGCCTCCTCCCTCCCCAGTCCCGACCGCAGCTCATCCACACAGTCACTGACAGGAGCACGGCAGCATGTAATCTGACCGCTCTGCCACCCCCTGTCTTCAGGGACTCATCACCGCCTGAGCAGAGCGCTCACATTGGCTCATTGATGATGCGGCCCTGAGCGCCGGTACCATTACCGGACACCGTAGGTGGTGTCATGAGACTCTTTTCATTTTACTTTTAAACCCCTTTTTCAGCGACCACCAGGGCCGTGGCACAAGCCACCCGTGACATACCCCATTGAAAACACAACGCCCGGAACGGTGTACCCCATGGCCCTGGGGTGGGTCAATTATAGTGAATGACCTTTGACATGAGTTTGTAATTAACCCTTGCTGCCCATCTTCTGACATTGACATCTCCTGATCAGGTTACATAACTCTGTACATAACTACATTTGGAGAAGAACACAAGGATGCCAACACACCAACCAGGGTGGCGAATATAGCAGCGACTCTGTGATAAGGCTACCCATAGGCCAAAACGTCAAACATCTGCAAAGTCACTTTCCTTAGTACTGACTGTGTCTCAATAAACGTCTCACTTTGAAGCAAAAGAAACCCTTATACGTGTGCGTTGATTCTATCGCCTATAGTATACGGGGTCCAAGGATCCATTCACCAGCACTGAAACAATACGGGTGAGTTCTAGTCATCCATTTCTGAACTTGCATGAGATATGAGGCATTGACCTGACGATTTGGGAGTTTAAGGGCGAGTAACAGAGCGGTTGCATGAGGTATGAGGGCCCCCTGCCTGCTAGGCCTATACATGTTACTGACCCATCTGAATCATTCTTTCGGTAGTAGTCCATGAAGCTAATACTTGCGCCATCTGAGTTTGGTGGAACAAAAAATTTATTGGAGCGGTTTGCATGAGGGATGAGGGCTCACTGCCCACTAAGCCTATATATGTTATTGACCCACCTGACTAATTATTTCGGTAGTAGTCCTTGAAGCTAATACTTGTGCCACCTGAGTGCAGCAGAGCATAAAATTAATTGGAGTGGTTTCATGAGGTATGAGGTCCCCCAGCCCAACAGTCCTACAATTTTTAGCCTTAGTAAATTGATGCCACTTTCATAGTGTCTGGCCTAATCTTTTTCTAATGCGGAGACTCTTCTTGTGGTGTCTTTGTTGTGAGTTTTGTGAATTTATCAGGGCTCTCTGAGCACTATGCCTACACCTGTCACTCATCTCCCTGTTCCTGATCAATGCGGAAGCTTGTAATACTGGGCTTGGCCTTGTCCTATGCATCCATAATGCTCAATGATGAAAATTTTAACTCTGAGAAATATCACTTTTCCTGATGTCTATCCCTAATTTCACCTGTTTTTGCAGCTTTTGGGCCACTTTGAGGGAGTTCTTGATTTTGCCTTCCATTGATTTTAATGGGATTTGGAAGTTCGATGAACAGTTTGTCAAACAATTCGGTGATCATATGCTCATTCAGCGAACCTGAACTTCAAAAGATTCTCTCATCTCTAGTTATAATACCTTGCATGCGCAACTTTGCATAGCGCTGGCAAATACACCGGCTTTCCTAAAGCGTGTTACTATGCCCACAGGTGTGTGATAACCTGCTAAATGGGCCGAGTAGTCGGGGAACTAACGCACCCTTGACTAGTCAAAGTCCAAATTTGCATCTCATGAGTGGTCTTTAGAAATACTTTTTCTATAGATCTGGTTATGTATGTTCCTACATAGAGGGACTGTTAGGCAGGGATTATAGTATGTGCACAGAACTACTTACAGATCTCGGGGAACAGAGGATATGACAGGTTCCCTTTAATTCTGCTTAATATTAAGTGATACAATTAATATAAAATCATCACTGGACACAGAGATTTGAGTTTTGCCCCTACAGATTTATTCAGTTCATGAGGGTTGATGAGAAAGTACAATACTTGAGACGTGACTTCATTACCATCATGAAACAATCACTGATCTCAGGGAGACCAGTCAAGGAAACACTGCGGGAAGCCGCTAAAGCGCTCAAACACAGTGAAATCCATGTTTGAGACGCCTAAACAAGGCTCCACGGACTCTATTACATATTTGTATTTCCCAGAGGGCAATCCCCCCCGTGAAATACGAATATGCAAATAGAGTCTGTAGAGCCTCATTTAGGAGTCTCAAACATGGGACTAGCCATATAAAACCAACACCAAAACCAGGTATCAATCCACAGACAGCCGTAATACCAAAACCAGGTATTCAGCTAGGCAGCTGTTTCGGGGTTTTTGCCCCTCATCAGTGTGGAGCATGACTCTGGTTAGGTGAGACTAATGGGAGACATCTCCATCACTCCTGGACCAGGAGACAGAAGATGAATGATGGCTGCTGGGCTCTGGAGGGAGTTTTATAGCCACAGACTGTTGTGACCTCATAAGGCAATGACAGAGCAAGCGGGTGTGGCCCCTTTAGTCAGAATGCGTGGCTGGATGACCTAAGGGTACCTTTACACACCGCTACTGGAGGATGGATACAACCCGCTACTTCACGTGCACGAGCACGCTCAAACGGTTACAAACTGTAAACGCACCTCCTTTACACGCCGCCACAAGGTGCGCTACGCTACGCAACATCTATAGCTAGATACATCGCCGGGTGTCTCAAGTAGCCATCTGTAGCGTACCTTACCTCATTTACACAGCGCTACAACAAGCTAATATGGGCGGACCTGGTGCAGCAGGGACAGCACATAGGCGAGCCACCATTGTGGATTACGAGATGTCCGTACGCTGATAGGACAAAGCAATAACATCATGATTGGGCAGGTATCGCAGGAGGCTGATTAATACATGACGCTCGAGCTATTGTGTAGTGTGACTGGTCAGCTCCTTAAATATGCCGCCCTATGCAGCGTCTACCAATCGTCATGCAGGAGCTTCCTCCAATGATCGCTGATGGGGCGCGGTAACCCGGAGTCTGTGTCACGCCCTAGCTACATTCCAGCTACATAGCCTGGTGTCCAGACATCCCCTTCTGTAGCTTCTTTACACGCCGATACATCTCGCTGCAATCGGCTTTGTAGCCATCTGTTTTCGAGCAGTGCTCGGAAACAGATGTATCTGTTGCCGGCTGCCTCCTACCGTCTTTACACGCCGCTACTACGGGCTATATTGACGCTACAAGCTACATTTGTAGCCTGTAGCGGGTTGTATCCATCCTGTTGTAGCGGCGTGTAAAGGTACCCTAAGTGATCTGTAAACTGTTCATGACGCCGTGACGTCATCGCACTTCTGAACATTCTATTTGGAATCCTGCATTCATCGGCCTCATTCAGCTCCGGCCCCTAAGAAAAACAACATTACAATATCAACATGGCGTCTAGAAGGAGTTATAGAAGCGCGCCCAGATGTCGACTAAGGATCAGGAGGAGGGGTCACCGTCGTCACCACGTGACCCATAGAATAGGTAAAGAAATAAAAAGACACAAAATAGGAGGAAAAATGTTTAGACAGGTGATCGGCTGAGGCTAAATGAGCTCTGTAATAAAAGTTGCATCCACTAGTGAATGGCTTTAACAGTGACTTATGTAATATTGGCTGAAAACCTATGTTGGATGACATCCACATTAGGATAGTACATGATCCTATTGGGTGGAGTATGACACTAGCATTACCGTTTAGGTGTTCATTGGCTGCTTCTCTCATGGCTCCACCCCCTCGGAGCCTCATTTGTCAAAACAACAAACTTGTTGCCCACATTAACCAATGCAGTAGTCCAAGCAAAGCCAGGGTTTTTTGCCAAATGAAAAATAAGCAATATTTGAAAGCCAATAATCTTGGTGGTTAAGGACTAACCCCCAAAACACACTGGGTTTGCTCCATCTGTTCTGACAAAAGGTGACTGTTAGTAAATATGCTAAGGAGGGCGGAGGAGGACACAGGGATTCTCTTGTTGGCTATCTTTGACATGATCATGCCATACCTCATTGTCAGATTTAGCAGCAGAACTGGTCTTGTTGCCCATAGCAACCAGCAACAATGCAACATTCCGAGCTGCATTAGGAGCAAAAGCTGAGCTGTGATTGGTTGCTATGAGCAACAAAGTTACCCTAAATCAGCCCGGTGACTCTGTGCCCTCTGCGGTGCGCTCCTTTCAGGGAACAACAGAATATTTATCATTTTGGGATATTTCTAGATTTTGAGTAGGAATGATCTAGAAGCAGTTCGCAGTTTGCCGTTCACAGACGCAGGAATCGTCCTTATTAAAGCCGACGGCTGAGAAGTGAGAAGGGGACGTCTCCCGCCAGCGATGGCTCCGAACAAATCATCCACCGGTGATCAATGTATCAGAATAAAAATAATCATTAATCATCGTTAAGCGGCCGGAGATAATAAATAGACAAATGCAGCAGAAATTGGTTCCTGTGATTTCATGACGCGGCGTTTTCTAACTTCTATTCAGGCAGAATTCCCCCAACAGATATGCCGGGACTTGTAGTGTCCATACACATCTATACTATGTTACAAGTCCAGCAACAGAGCAATATGTTATATCATAATATATACATATGCAGTATCTCACAAAAGTGAGTACACCCCTCACATTTTTGTAAATATTTTATTCTATCTTTTCTGAAGATCTGACCCTTTGATACAATGTACAGTAGTCAGTGTGAAGCTTGTGGTGTCTCCTACATAACCCAACACAGCCATTAATGTCTAAACCACTGGAAATAAAAATGAGTACACCCCTAAGGGAAAATGGACAAATTTTGCTAAAATATTTTGTGTGGCCACCATTATTTACCAGCACGACCTTAACTCTCTTGGACCTGAAGGTCACTAGATCTTCACAGGATTCGCTGGATCCTCTTCAACCTTCATAACGATGAAGATGGTGGATGTACTGTAGAGACCTCGCGCTCTTCCACCTTCTTTTTGAGAAGGCAGCATAGATGCTCCATAGGGTTCAGGTCTGGAGATGCTCGGCCAGTCCAGCACCTTCACCCTCAGTGTATTTCACAGCAGTGGTTATCTTGGAGATGTTTGAGGTTGTTATCATGATGGAATATGAAGGGAGGAGATTATGTTCGTCTTCAGTGGGTCACCAGGACATGTTGGTATTCATGGTTGCCTCAAAGATCTGCAGCTACCCACAGCCAGCAGCATCATGCGGCCCCAAATCATGACTCTCCACCACCATGTCTGATTGTTGGGAGGACACACTTGTCTTTGTGCTCCTGACCTTGAGCCACCACACACGCTTGACTCCATCTGGACCAAATACATAAGGTCCTAGCTTGCTGCTCCTGGTTAGCCTGTAATTCTAGCTCCAGTTCTGCCAGTAATCAGTCCTGTGATAACTAATGTTTGTCAATCTTTGTGCCTGGACCTGTCCTGTGTGTGTTTTCCCTGGTACTAGCCTCTCTGCCTAGTTTCTGGAATCCTGCTGTATCATATGCCTGAAGTTTTTTGCTGTATCCTATACCTGAAGTCCTCTGCTGTATCATATACCTGAAGACCTCCTGTACCTTTGGGCCTCCTGTACCGATGGGCCAAATAGTTGGGGAACTAACGCCTCCTCGACTAGCCGGAGCCCTAATTTGCATCTCATAAACGATCTTTAGAAATACTTGATCTAAAGATCTGTTTATGTATGCTACTTCATACTGCGACTATCAAGCAGGGAATATAGATATGCGCATAGACAGTGGTGTAACGATCGTGGTCGCAGCAGTCGCAGCTGAGACCGGGCCCGGGCCTGTAGGGGGGCCCGCACCTCCCTGCAGGGGGGCCCAAGCCTGTAGCCGGCCCCCCGCCGCGACCGTGTGTCAGAGGAGAGGAGGGGAAGGAAGCTTCCTGCTGCTGATCCCGCCCCTCCTCTCTTCTGATCTAACGCCGACTCCCTGCCCTGCATTGTGCTCCTCGCCCGCGGTTACTAGCACCCCCACCCCCCAAACCCTTTCCCCGTCCTCACCAGCGGCGTGATGGCTTCATGGGGGTCCGCTCTAACACTTGAACCAGGGTCCGCCGCTGTGCATAGAACTACTCATGGTTCTAGGGGAACAGAGAACCTGACAGGTTCCATTTAATTCTGCTCAGTATTAAGTGATACAATTAATATAAAATCATCACTGGACACAGAGATTTGAGTTTTGCCCCCTCAGATTGATTTGGTTTATTCATAGCAACCAGCAACAGAGTAATATGTTTTATCATAAAATATACATATACAGTATCTCACAAAAGTGTGTACACCCCTCACATATTTGTAATCATGTTACGGTATTCTATGTTTTCTGAAGATCTAACCCTTTGATACAATGTACAGTAGTCAGTGTGCAGCTCGTATAACAGTAAATGTGGTGTCCTCTAAATAACCCAACACAGCCATTCATGTCTAAATCACTGGCTACAAAAATGAGTACACCCCTAAGAGATAATGGCTCAATTTTGCACAAATATTTTGTGTGGCCACCATTATTTTCCAGCATGACCTTAACTCTTTTGGACCTGGAAGTCACTGGATCTTCACAGGAGCCAATGGATCCTCTTCATCTTTCATAACAACATCGCGGAGATGGTGGATGTAGAGACCTCGCGCTCTTCCACCTTTGGTCTGAGGAGGCTGCACAGATGCTCCATAGAGCTCAGGTCTGGAGATGCTCGGCCGTCCAGCACCTTCACTCTCAGTGTCTTTAGCAGCAGGGTGTTGGGGGTCGTTATCATGGTGGAATATGAAGGGAGGAGATCATGGTCATCTTCAGTAGGTCACAGGACTTGATGGTATTCATGGTTCGCTCAATAATTTTCAGCTACCCACAGCTGGCAGCATCATGCAGCCCCAAATCATGACTCTCCACAACCATGCACCAACATGACCCTCCACCACCATGCCTGACTGTTGGGAGGACACTCTTGTATTTATGCTCCTGAACTAGACCGTCACAAACGCTTGAATCCATCTGGACCAAATAACTTTCTCTTGGTCTGATCAGACCACCGGACAGTTCCACTAATCCATGTCCTTTGTCTGCTTATCTTCAGCAAACTGTTTGTGGCTTCTTGTGCATCATTGGCACACACTCCGATGTCAACGGCTATTCTTTTGGGGTTCTGCTCTGAGGCAAGATAGCTTTTCCTACATCCATCTATAGGAGCAGTTAGTTCTCCGGCTGTGCAGAGGTGTCTAGGTCTGGTTAGTTACATCCCACGGCTACTTCTAGCTGTGGTGTGTAGTCAGGGATTGCAGTCAGTATATTCACCAACGACTTCTGTGGAATCTGTATGTTACTCCTTAGTCACGGGATCATAACAGTCCCCCTTAGTGGTGCACCGACCAGTGGGGCGCCACAAAGGCGGCCCCTAATCCTGCCCTTGATATAAACTGTGCCAGTATAATGCCTGCAGATCCACAATCCTGTGTCAAATCCCTATCCTACATTACAGCCCCGGGGGTCCCGCTCCATCTACGGGAGCGTTACCAACTTGCTGCCACATCACCAACCCCGGATGTCTGTCGCAGCGCCGGCAGGGGTGAACCTAGCCTCTCTGCTGCCTGAGGCGAACTTTAAAATGGTGCCCCCCCCAAACACAAGGGCGCCAGCACCATCACACGCACATGCAAGAATCACATAGAAAAATCCAGAATAAGGATCATTAATGGCAGTGGCAGCTTGGCACAAGCTACAGTCACACAATGGTGGCTGCAGCCTTATAGCACAGGAGGCAGCACTGATTGCCCCCTATTATCTATGGCACACACCTACCAAACTCTGGGTATCTCCAATGTGATCACTGCCTGGCACTGACTAGTCAGACATGTCACCATACAGCACCGTCCACACATACAACAACCTGCAGTCTGAGCATCAACAAGCCGCCACTGCACTAAGCTGGGAAAATGGCGCGTCTTCCCCAACAGGCCACGCCTCCTCCCGAAACGCTTAGCCAATCATAAGCGCCGCACACGGGGCTGTCCGGAGATAATACCCTGTTTCCCTGAAAATAAGACACCGTCTTGTATTAATTTTTGCCCCCAAAGAAGCGCGATGTCTTATTTTCAGGGGACGTCTTATCTCCATGAAGAATTCACATTTATTGAACAAGAAAAAATGAACATTTATTACATACAGTACAGTAATTGTCATCACAGCCCAGCGTAACCAAACTGTCATCCATCATCCATCTGCAGCCCCCAACATCCCCCAATATCCCCCTGCAGCCCCCATTATCATTCCACAGCCCTCAACATCTCCCAATATCCCCATTATCCATCTGCAGCACCCATCATCCCCCAATGTGGGAGCAGGAAGGAGGACAAGTGCCGACCAACCGGCGGGAGAATTGATCTTTCATTGCCCCCATAAAGTGTGATGCGACAAAAAGTGTCCCCCAAACACTATGATCCCCCCACAGTGAATTCCTTCACAGGACCCTCCACACGTACCATACGGTACCCCCAACTACTCTGGGATAGTATGATCCCACACTGTGACCCCTTCACAGCCCTCCATATAGTATAATGGTCCCTAAACCTCTTCACACTGTATAGTAGACCCCAACACAGCCCTCAAATAGCCCCCCATAAAGTATAAAGGCTCCATCATAGCCCTGCAAATATTATCCTGCCCCCACAGAGCCCTCCAAATATTGTAATGACTTCCATATAGTATAATTGGCTCCATATTATAATGCACCCCCATAGTCCTCCATATATTACAATGCACCCCATAAACCTACAATTATTATAAAGCTCCGCCATAGCCCTCCATATAGTATAATGCACCATGCATAGTCCTCCAAATACTATAATGCATCCCCCATAGTCCTCCATATAGTATAATGCACCCCATAGCCCTCCATATACCATACAGCACCGCATGTACAATATAGCACCGCCCATATACAACACAGTACAACCATATACAGCACCCCAATATACAGCACAGCTGACCCATAAACAGAACAGCACCCCCATAAACAGCATAGTGCCCATATACAGTCACAGTATATAACACACAGTATACAGTCACACTATATAACACACAGTATACAGTCACACTATATAACACACAGTATACAGTCACATTATATAACACACAGTATACAGTCACACTATATAACACACAGTATACAGTCACACCATATAACACACAGTATACAGTCACACCATATAACACACAGTATACAGTCACACCATATAACACACAGTATACAGTCACACTATATAACACACAGTATACAGTCACACTATATAACACACAGTATACAGTCACACTATATAACACACAGTATACAGTCACCCCATATAACACACAGTATACAGTCACACTATATAACACGCAGTATACAGTCACACTACATAACACACAGTATACAGTCACACTGTATAACACACAGTATACAGTCAGACTATATAACACACAGTATACAGTCACACTACATAACACACAGTATACAGTCACACTGTATAACACACAGTATACAGTCACACTATATAACACACAGTATACAGTCACACTATATAACACACAGTATACAGTCACACTATAACACACAGTATACAGTCACATTATATAACACACAGTATACAGTCACACTATATAACACACAGTATACAGTCACACTATAAAACACACAGTATACAGTCACACAATATAACACACAGCATACAGTCACACTATATAACACACAGTATACAGTCACAGTATATAACACACAGTCCACAGTCACACTACATAACACACAGTATACAGTCACACTATATAACACACAGTATACAGTCACACTATATAACACGCAGTATACAGTCACACTATATAACACACAGTATACAGTCACACTATATAACACACAGTATACAGTCACAGTATATAACACACAGTATACAGTCACACCATATAACACACAGTATACAGTCACACCATATAACACACAGTATACAGTCACACTATATAACACACAGTATACAGTCACATTATATAACACGCAGTATACAGTCACACTATATAACACGCAGTATACAGTCACACTATATAACACGCAGTATACAGTCACACTATAACACACAGTATACAGTCACACTATATAACACACAGTATACAGTCACACCATATAACACACAGTATACAGTCACATATATAACACACAGTATACAGTCACACATATAACACACAGTATACAGTCACATATATAACACACAGTATACGTCACACTATATAACACACAGTATACAGTCACACTATATAACACACAGTATACAGTCACACCATATAACACACAGTATACAGTCACAGTATATAACACACAGTATACAGTCACACTATATAACACACAGTATACAGTCACATATATAACACACAGTATACAGTCACACTATATAACACACAGTATACAGTCACACTATATAACACACAGTATACAGTCACACTATATAACACACAGTATACAGTCACATATACACAAGTATACAGTCACTTAACACAGTATACAGTCACACTATATAACACACAGTATACAGTCACACATATAACACACAGTATACAGTCACACTATATAACACACAGTATACAGTCACATATATAACACACAGTATACAGTCACACTATAAACACAGTATACAGTCACACTATATAACACACAGTATACAGTCACACTATATAACACACAGTATACAGTCACACTATATAACACACAGTATACAGTCACACTATATAACACACAGTATACAGTCACACTATATAACACACAGTATACAGTCACACTATATAACACACAGTATACAGTCACACTTATATAACACACAGTATACAGTCACACATATAACACACAGTATACAGTCACACTATATAACACACAGTATACAGTCACACTATATAACACACAGTATACAGTCACACTATATAACACACAGTATACAGTCACAGTATATAACACACAGTATACAGTCACACTATATAACACACAGTATACAGTCACACTATATAACACACAGTATACAGTCACACTATATAACACACAGTATACAGTCACACTATATAACACACAGTATACATGTCACACCATATAACACACAGTATACAGTCACACTATATAACACACAGTTAGTACATACACACTCGTACACTATATAACACACAGTCTACAGTCACACTATACACACGTTACAGTCACACTATATAACACACAGTATCTACAGTCACAGTCATATAACACACAGTATACGTACGGCCTATACACCGACGTATACAGTCACACATATAAAACACAGTATACAGTCCAACTTAATAACACCAGATTCAGTCACAGTATATAACAACGTATACAGTCACATATATAACACTACAGTATACTGTCACATAAAACACCAGTATACAGTCACACTTATAACAACAGTAACAGTCACAGTATATAACACAGTATACAGTCACAATTATAACTAGTATACAGTCACCTTATATACACAGTATCAGTACATTATATACACACAGTATTACAGTCACACTATAACACA
Source organism: Allobates femoralis (assembly GCA_033576535.1). Classification (NCBI taxonomy): domain Eukaryota; kingdom Metazoa; phylum Chordata; class Amphibia; order Anura; family Aromobatidae; genus Allobates; species Allobates femoralis. Next base: position 4,265,822 of record JARQOC010000001.1, read on the forward strand.
GTCAGTTAACAAGATACACATATATAACACCAGTATACAGTCACATTATAAACACAGTATACAGTCACATATAACACAGTATACAGTCACAGGTATATACACACAGTATACAGTCCATATAAACAACGTATACGTCACTATATAACACGAGTATCAGTCACATAATAACACAGGATAAGTACTGATATAACACAGTATACAGGTCACACTATATAACACACAGTATACAGTCACACTATATAACACACAGTATACAGTCACACTATATAACACACAGTATACAGTCACACTATATAACACACAGTATACAGTCACATATATACACACAGTATACAGTCACATATAAACATATACAGTCACACTATATAACACACAGTATACAGTCACACCTATATAACACACAGTATACAGTCACATATATAACACACAGTATACAGTCACACTATATAACACACAGTATACAGTCACACTATATAACACACAGTATACAGTCACACTATATAACACACAGTATTACAGTCACATATATAACACACAGTTATACAGTCACACTATATAACACACAGTATACAGTCACATCTATTAACACACAGTATAACAGTCACACTATTATAACACACAGTATAACAGTCACACTATATAACACACAGTTATAGCAGTCACACTTATAACACACAGTATACAGTCACACTGATAACAACAGTATACGTCACATATACACGACAGTATACAGTCAACTATATAAACACAGTTAGTACGTCACACTATATAACACACGTTACCAGTCACATATAAACCACGTATACAGTCACATTTATAACACACATGTATACAGTCACACTATATAACACACAGTATACAGTCACACATATAACACACAGTATACAGTCACATATAACACACAGTATACAGTCACAGTATTAACACACAGTATACAGTCACACTATATAACACACAGTATACAGTCACAGTATATAACACACAGTATACAGTCACACTATATAACACACAGTATACAGTCACACTATATAACACACAGTATACAGTCACCCCTCCCCCAGTGATGAGGACACACAGTCTATGATATCTTCTCCACCCGCACCCCTATATCACCCCCCTCTCTCGTGATTACACCCTCTGGTGACGTCACGCCCCGGTTACCTGCTCAGCGCAGGCTCCGGCTCCGGGAGAAGCGGATACACGGCGGCGTACGGCGTCGCTATGGAAACTGAACAGAGTCTCTCACGCACGTCAATCATCTGGGTGGGCGGTTCTGGCCCCGCCTCCATCCCTGACTGTTACTATAGGGACGATAAAAAGAGAAACCCGAGAGCGGTAAAGAGGCAGCTGAGATGGGCGGGGCTAACAGAATGAGGGCGTGGCTGGAATGTTATACATGAAGGACTAGAGTAGTGTCATGGAAAGCTTGTAAGTTGATGGACACGCCTTGCCGTGGGCGTGGCAAAAGGTGTGGCGTATAGGAGATGTGTGCTGGTCCAGAGGGGTGTGGTTGAGGGAGCTGGAGGCGGGGCTTGTGCCTGTTCTCAGCAGTGAAGAGCAGAGAAGATCATTATACATCGAACCCTGCTGGAGAGAGGAACGAGGAGAACAAGGTGAGTGATAGAGAGGGGTGAGGGATAGAGAGGGGTGAGGGATAGAGGGTGATGAGTGATAGAGAGGGGTGAGTAATAGAGGGTGAGGGTGAATGATAGCGGGTGAGTGATAGTGATAGAGGGTGAGTGATAGAAAGGGGTGAGGGATAGAGGGTGAGTGATAGAGAGGGGTGAGTGATAGAGGGTGAGGGATAGAGGGTGAGGGATAGAGAGGGGTGAGTGATAGAGGGTGAGTGTGAGGGATAGAGGGTGAGTGATAGAGGGGGAGTGTGAGGGATAGAGGGGGAGTGATAGAGGGGGAGTGTGAGGGATAGAGGGTGAGTGTGAGGGTGAGTGATAGAGGGTGAGTGTGAGGGATAGAGGGTGAGTGTGAGGGTGCGTGATAGAGGGTGAGTGTGAGGGATAGAGGGTGAGTGATAGAGGGTGAGGGTGATATGGTGAGTGATAGAGGGTGGTGAGTGATAGAGGGTGGTGAGTGATAGAGGGGGGAGTGTGAGGGGTGAGTGTGAGGGGTGAGTGTGAGGGATAGAGGGTGAGGGATAGAGCGTGATGAGTGATAGAGGGTGATGGTGAGGGATAGAGGGTGAGGGATAGAGGGTGAGGGATAGAGGGTGAGTGATAGAAGGTGAGTGTGAGGGATAGAGGGTGAGTGTGAGGGTGCGTGATAGAGGGTGCGTGATAGAGGGTGAGTGTGAGGGATAGAGGGTGAGGGATAGAGGGTGAGGGATAGAGGGTGAGTGATAGAAGGTGAGTGATAGAAGGTGAGTGTGAGGGATAGAGGGTGAGTGTGAGGGTGCGTGATAGAGGGTGAGTGTGAGGGATAGAGGGTGAGTGAATGAGTGTGAGTCACCCTGTGCAGTGTGCACCATATACACGTGTGCTGTGAATAATACACATGTCTGCTGTGAATAATACACAATATTCTACACTGTGTATGATATATATATATATTTCTCTCTATGATTGGCTGTAATGTGCTGTGTTACATTGTAATGTGTGTTGTGTTTTTCAGTATTGTATATTGTGTGTATGTGTAAATATATACGTGTGTGTATTATATTGATATTATTATAGATATGTATATTATATGGTGCAATTTTTCTTTCCATATATTATTTTTATTATTTTACTATAATTAGCTGTAATCCATTGTGTTACCTTGTAATGTTTATTATGTTTTTAATATTGTGTATATATATAGATTATAATTATTATGTTTTCCATTTGTTTTCTCTCAGTGTGCTGTATTCTATTATGTTACATTGTAATGATTATTGTGCTTTTCTTTGGATTTTTTTAAAATAATATTGTGTTTGTGTGTACATATATAACAAATGTTATAATATTCTCTTTCTCATTTAGCGGTCATATGTTACATTGTTATATTTATTGTGGTGTCTCTTAGTATTTTTTAATATTGTTTCATTCCTGTGTTTCTCAGCGATTCTCTAGATGATTCGGTATTACTGTCGGTTATGACTGATGTTCTATGACATCGGCCATTGTTGTCACATGTCTGCCCGTCCTCCCAGCCCTGGACTATATATATAATTATATACATCCACCTTGTATCTGACACCTCTGTGATGAGGATGGCCTTGCACTGATCCCCTATAACGTGGCCCTATTGTAATCATTGATATGTGGAGGGGCCCGCACTGTATGTGGAGGGGCCCGCACTGTATGTGGAGGGGCCCGCACTGTATGTGGAGGGGCCCGCACTGTATGTGGAGGGGCCCGCAGCTTTGTCATCAGGTTCATACACAGGCTCGGTGTGGATGAGGCCCAGGAGCGAGCGTTGCAGGGTTGATAATTGTGTGAATTGTCATAATGTAACAGGACGTAGTAAGGCAGCGGAGGATGGAGAGAAGACAGTGGGTATACAGGACAGATGAGGTGTATATAGAATATTATGTGACTGCACCATATACTGAAGAGTATATTACTCCCCCATATACCTATGTATAGAGCGAGTGCAGTGTGTGACATGTGTGTGTATAGATATACTGTATATACATATGTGACAATGCTGCATATAGATAATATACTGCACTTATAGATTGCTCCATATGAATATAGACACTGGTATATAGTGAGTACACTGAGTACGTGTGTGCGTGTATATACCGGTATATGTATATATAATTACAACATGTATGTTCTATCTCTCCTCTTTCTACCTTCTCACCCCCTGTGAGGTGCTTATTTGTCCTTCCTCATTCTCGGGTCCTCCATGCTGGGAGTTTGAGGTTTCTGCACATTTACAGGAGCATCTCAATGAATTAGATTTTCATCAAAAAGTGACTTTATTTCAGTAATTCAATACATAGTGACACACATATATTATATAGAGTCATTTCTGTTAATGTTGATGATTATGGAGACCCAAAGTCAAAGGTCATTAACTCAGAAAATTAATGTAGGGGGGGATGAAGGGTTAAACACCGCACTGCTGTATTCCATGAGGCATCAAAGGGTGAATATAATATTGATTTATTAGTCAACATGTTTCCAGGCTCCCAGAAATATGGCAATATGATATTGATTTGTCCTGAGGAAGGAGCCAGGGAGCCCTGAAACACATTGACTAATAAATCAATATTATATTCACCTTTTGATAGAGGAATACGGCAGTGCGGTGTTTAACCCTTCATCCTCCCTGCTCTATATGCTCCACGCTGGGGACTGCAGCAGCCGTGATCTGCTTTTATAGTGGTTGTGACTCTCACAACCACACAAGGTGAAGCCTCTGATGCCTATTCAGGTCATATTTTATCTCTCAGACCCTTCATTCTCCCTACTTTAATTTTCTGAGATAATGACCTTTGGGTTTTCATTGGATGCAAGCCATAATCATCAACATTTACAGAAATAAACACATGAAATAGATCCCTCTGTGTGTAATATATATAATATATGTGTATTAACTTTTTTGATGATATTCTAATTCATTGAGATGCACCTGTGTATGTAGACTGTATATGGAGTGAATCTTGTGGAGAGTTCAAACGTTTGCCAGGTGTGAAAACAACGCTGTTAAATCAGAAGCTTTATAAATAGAAGAGTTAATAGTTTATTCTTATCAATTAAAATGCTCAAATCCTCTGCGTTCCCTGGCCGCACGTCTCATCCGTCCTTGGTATTCCCTGGCAGCCCGTCTCGTCCATCCTAGCTGTTCGCTGGCCGCCCGCCTCGTCCGTTCTCGGCGTCCCTGGCCGCCCGTCTCGTCCATCCTGGGCGTTCCCTGGCCGCCTGTCTCATCCGTCCTCGGCATTCCCTGGCCGCCCGTCTCGTCCGTCCTCGGCGTTCGCTGGCCGCCCGTCTCGTCCGTCATCGGCGTTCCCTGGCCACCCATCTCGTCCATCCTGGGCGTTCCCTGGCCGCCCGTCTCGTCCGTCCTCGGCGTTCCCTGGCCACCCATCTCGTCCTGGGCGTTCTCTGGCCGCCCGTCTTGTCCTCGGCGTTCCCTGGCCGCCCGTCTCGTCCGTCCTGGGCGTTCTCTGGCCGCCCGTCTCGTCCGTCCTCGGCGTTCGCTGGCCGCCCGTCTCGTCCGTCCTCGGCGTTCGCTGGCCGCCCGTCTCGTCCGTCCTCGGCGTTCGCTGGCCGCCCGTCTCGTCCGTCCTCGGCGTTCCCTGGCCGCCCGTCTCATCCGTCCTGGGCGTTCTCTGGCCACCCGTCTCGTCCGTCCTCGGCGTTCCCTGGCCGCCCGTCTCGTCCTGGGCGTTCTCTGGCCGCCCGTCTCGTCCGTCCTCGGCGTTCGCCGGCCGCCCGTCTCGTCCGTCCTCGGCGTTCGCTGGCCGCCCGTCTCGTCCGTCCTGGGCGTTCTCTGGCCGCCCGTCTCGTCCTCGGCATTCCCTGGCTGCCCGTCTCGTCCGTCCTCGGCGTTCGCTGGCTGCCCGTACACTTGTACACAGTGTATTTAGGATCTCAGTTGTTACAAACATCTTGGAGAACCGACCCCAGATCTTCTGTGTATGAGGCTTGTGCGGATCCTTCTGTCTCTTGATCCCAGACAGACGGGATCATGTGAGATCAGGGATCTGTGTATCATCACCTCCGGGACTCTTCGTTATGGTGGAGTATCTGCTTGAATTGAGCATTGAGGACACCGAGAAATGGGTCACGTTAAGGACTGTAGACGCAGTGGTTGACCAAGGAAACTTAGTGCAGCAGATGAAAGACGCATCACATTAATTATCTATTTTACTGGAAGATGTCCAGCAGTGCCATCAACTCAGAACTGGTAGTAACCATTGGAAGCAGCTCCACCATCTACTGTAGAGACGTCTGTCCAGACATCATCTTCATGGAAGAATTGCAGACAAAACCCGAATCTTCTACATGGAAATCAGGATGAGTCAACTATGTCCGAAAATAAAGGAACGAGGTGCTGAAAATGGTCAGCAGGTGCTCCTGACCGAGGAGTCACAATGTGACATACTCAGCTGTAACAGAAGCAGATTGTCCCCCGGAGGCCGGAGAGTGGCACAATGAGGGTCTGCAGGGGCGGTGACGCTCGGTGGAGGGTCTGCAAGTTTGGGGCCGAATTGTAGCCAATAAGAGTTGGAGATTTGTTCAATATTTGCAGTTGCATTGATCGTACATTGTGATTGACACTATTTGCATGTTCCGGTCGCCTCTTGCCGGATGCTGAATGATTAGGTGCGATGTCAAGATGCAAAATTAATATTTTCACATATTTTTCCCAGGGCTTGTAACAGTAGACGGGGCGTCCCCGAGGCTGCAGGGTGTCCTTTCCCCGCGCACGTTCCCTGGTATGCCCCTATCCTAGTGTGTGCAGCGTAGACGTGACTCCCGCCACACAACACATGGAGCCTGTGATAAATGAGGCATTTTTTTGACACTGTTTGAGGCGTGAAATACTGAAATCTGCACGTCTGGAGGTGAAGATGGTGATTTTAGCACTCTAAATGACCTTACTGACAAGTAATGTATATAGCCATATGATCTGACACCAGGGGACTAAACCGATGCCGGATTATCAAATAGTCTGGATTATTAGATCACCTGAGTTACTCCCGGATGTCAGGTATGGAGCAGAGGATACATAACTAGACTGATCGGCTTCCCGGGATTCCTAGAAAGCTCAGAGGAATCCAATGTGGCCACCAGGTCCCAGCAGGGGCTACCAAACTAAAATGATTCATATTCGGAAGATTCTGTATTCTGATGCAAATAAAATGCAGCGATGATTCTAATCCAATTCATCCGGCTAAAAACACATAATCCTATCTGGATAATTCCTCCTGATCGGGGAGTGGAGTCTGTGCTGAACCTGACACATTTCCCTCTGCTAAAAATGTGTTAATACTTTATTTTTATCAATTAATAAAATACACCCGTCTCCTCCTCCGTCTTCAGTATTTGGTGACCGCCCGTCTCCTCTGTCTTCAGTATTTGGTGACCGCCCGTCTCCTCCGTCCTTAGTATTCAGTGACCGCCCGTCTCCTCCGTCCTCAGTATTCGGTGACCGCCCGTCTCCTCCGTCCTCAGTATTCGGTGACCGCCCGTCTCCTCCGTCCTCAGTATTCGGTGACCGCCCGTCTCCTCCGTCCTAAGTATTCGGTGACCGCCCGTCTCCTCCGTCCTCAGTATTCGGTGACCGCCCGTCTCCTCCGTCCTCAGTATTCGGTGAGGCGGTGACCGCCCGTCTCCTCCGTCCTCAGTATTCGGTGACCGCCCGTCTCCTCCGTCCTCAGTATTCGGTGACCGCCCGTCTCCTCCGTCCTCAGTATTCGGTGACCGCCCGTCTCCTCCGTCCTCAGTATTCGGTGACCGACCGTCTCCTCCGTCCTCAGTATTCGGTGACCGACCGTCTCCTCCGTCCTCAGTATTCGGTGACCGACCGTCTCCTCCGTCCTCAGTATTCGGTGACCGACCGTCTCCTCCGTCCTCAGTATTCGGTGACCGCCCGTCTCCTCCGTCCTCAGTATTCGGTGACCGCCCGTCTCCTCCGTCCTCAGTATTCGGTGACCGCCCGTCTCCTCCGTCCTCAGTATTCGGTGACCGCCCGTCTCCTCCGTCCTCAGTATTCGGTGACCGCCCGTCTCCTCCGTCCTCAGTATTCGGTGACCGCCCGTCTCCTCCGTCCTAAGTATTCGGTGACCGCCCGTCTCCTCCGTCCTCAGTATTCGGTGACCGCCCGTCTCCTCCGTCCTCAGTATTCGGTGACCGCCCGTCTCCTCCGTCCTCAGTATTCGGTGACCGCCCGTCTCCTCCGTCCTCAGTATTCGGTGACCGCCCGTCTCCTCCGTCCTCAGTATTCGGTGACCGCCCGTCTCCTCCGTCCTCAGTATTCGGTGACCGACCGTCTCCTCCGTCCTCAGTATTCGGTGACCGACCGTCTCCTCCGTCCTCAGTATTCGGTGACCGACCGTCTCCTCCGTCCTCAGTATTCGGTGACCGACCGTCTCCTCCGTCCTCAGTATTCGGTGACCGACCGTCTCCTCCGTCCTCAGTATTCGGTGACCGACCGTCTCCTCCGTCCTCAGTATTCGGTGACCGCCCGTCTCCTCCGTCCTCAGTATTCGGTGACCGCCCGTCTCCTCCGTCCTCAGTATTCGGTGACCGCCCATCGTCTCCTCCGTCCTCAGTATTCGGTGACCGCCCGTCTCCTCCATCACGTCTTCTCATCACTTGTACACAGTGTATGAAGGATCTTGGTTGTTCCAAACATCTTGGAGACCTGACCCCAGATCTTCTGTGTATGAGGCTTGTGCGGATCCTTCTGTCTCTTGATCCCAGACAGACGGGATCATGTGAGGTCAGGGATCTGTGGATCATCACCTCCAGGACTCCTCATTATTAATGACATCGGGTGGATATTTGGGGTCATTATTCGGCTGTACAGGGGCGGACCCAGACTGTAGTGGGCCCTGGTGCAAGAAATTTTTCGGGGCCCCCCCACAGCCTAATATATACAGTCCATTACAGCCTAATATATACAGTTCAGCACAGCCGCCAGGTAATATATACAGCCCAGCACAGCCTCCAGGTAACATATACAGCCAAGCTCAGGCTCCAGGTAATATATATAGACTAGCACAGCCTCCAGGTAATATATACAGCCCAGCATAGCCTCGTATAACATATATAGCCCAAGACAGCCTCAAGGAGGATATATACATACTAGATGTGAGCCCGATGCGATCACATTGGAGGGCGAGGATTGGTGCGGCGGCAGGATGCAGGGGGCGGCTAAGTGGACACACACACACACCTACACGCACAGAAGGGAGACGGAGGGGAAAGAGGGCAGAGAAGGACGGAGGAGAGGACAGAGAGGGACGGAGGAGAGAGAGGACAGAGAGGGAGGACAGAGAGGGACGGAGGAGAGAGAGGACAGAGGGGGACGGAGGAGAGAGAGGACAGAGAGGGACGGAGGAGAGAGAGGACAGAGAGGGACGGAGGAGAGAGAGGACAGAGAGTTACGGAGGAGAGAGAGGACAGAGAGGGACGGAGGAGAGAGAGGACAGAGAGGGACGGAGGAGAGGGAGGACAGAGAGGGACGGAGGAGAGGGAGGACAGAGAGGGACGGAGGAGAGAGAGGACAGAGAGGGACGGAGGAGAGAGGGACGGAGGAGAAAGAGGACAGAGAGGGACGGAGGAGAGAGAGGACAGAGAGGGACGGAGGAGAGAGAGGACGGAGGAGAAAGAGGACAGAGAGGGACGGAGGAGAGAGAGGACAGAGAGGGTAAGTTACATGAATGTGCATCCAAAGCTCCTGTTTCACTGACACTCAGGAGCTGGCCGGCTGCTTCTTTGCACAATGGGGCCCCCAAGCACTGCAGGCCCCCCCGACTTCAGTAGTTACCCCCTGGGTCTCCTATCCTGGTGTATAGGTTCCCCATTTTGGTATATACAGTATATCTCCCAGTATGGTAAATATGTCCTCCAACCTGGTATATATGGGCCCATACTGGTATATGTCCCCATCTGTACACTGGATATATAATGCACTGTACTACTACTGATCACACCTGGTGCTGCCTACAGGACATCACATATATATGGAGCCATATAAAATAATATGTGATGTCCTGTAGGTTCAGATGTGATCAGCAGTGCAGGGCTCTGTATACTGAGGTCTGTGGTGTCTGCTGGGGTCAGAGTGATTTATTGCAGGGCTCTGTATACTGAGGTCTGTGGTGTCTGCTGGGGTCAGAGTGATTTATTGCAGGGCTCTGTATACTGAGGTCTGTGGTGTCTGCTGGGGTCAGAGTGATTTATTGCAGGGCTCTGCTCTTTCCTGTAGGTCGGGTGATGCTGGAGCCGATAATCCAGCACTGACAGCCCGACCTGATCTGCCACAGACTCCTGCAATCACTCTGATCCCCAGCAGAGCAGAGACCCTGACCGGACTGAGGAGCGTCCTGCTGCCCCACACCATGATTAATGACCTCCTGCTTACCGCCATCTTCTGAGGTCAGTCCATCCACAATCTGCTCTCCGGGAGGCTGAAGGAGCAGGTGAAGTGTCCCTCTGCAGACCCCGTCCACACAGTGTGCAGGGGCCTGTCTGCAGCTGCTGATGTGATCTGCGAGCAGCCGGGCGGGAGAACAGTGCGCTCCCCAGGCAGCTCCACCAGCTGATATTGGTGCGCCCCCTGCACTCCCAGGCCCAGTCCCGACCGCTGCGACTGTGATTGTTGCACCCACAGCAGTGGAGGCAGGGGCCCGTGCAAGGCGCGGGGGTGGGGGTGGAACCGCGGCACCGGACCCGCGACTGGAGCCCCCTAAAGCCTTGGGGGGCCCCTAACCGGCCGGGGCCCTGGTGCAGCTGCACCACGGTAGGTCCGCCCCTGCGGCTGTAGAGTAAACCTGAAGCCAATCTGACTCCTTCTGATGGTATTACATGATAGAGAAGTGTCAGCCTGGATTTCTCAGCATTGAGGGCCCCATTAATCCTGATCAAATCCCCAAACTCTCTATTTTCTAGAATGCAGCCAAATATTTCCCATTGTCACTCCTTCGTCCGGAGCACCTGCTGCCATTTTTCTGTACCCCGGTTGCTATGATTTTGTACATGGGGGAGTTTCCATGTATGACGTTTGGTTTATGGCTTCACTTCCTTCATGAAGATGACTTCACCATACAATACATTGGTCTAGCTTGGTCCCACTTGTTGCTGCCAGTTCTGAGTTGATGGCGCTGCTGGACATCTTCCAATATCAGACGTTTTCTGATGTGTCTCATCTGCTGCACTAGTTTCCTTGGTTGAACACTGCATCGTCGCTCCTTAATGTGGCTCGTTTCTTGGTGCTTATTCAAAAGATCTTAAACCGCACATCTAAAGACATAGACGTTCACATTCAAAGTATCCCAAGTATGTTTGCACTGGGCCCACTTTGTGCGGTAGCACCCATTTGCAAATTTTGCAGGTATGCGTCGGATGGTAAATGACACGCACACTAGGGGGCGTGTCATTCAGAACTGCGTTCTACGCATGCGCATTTCATAGAACACAGACCGGAAATACAGATCATTCAGTGTCGCGTTGGCACCCACTCAGGTTTTGACAACAAGATGCAGATTTTGTCTCCATGAAAAATCTGAACACCCGAATCCAGGGCAAACTGGACACAACTGGATGCACCTGCAAGTGTCTCCGACCGCAGTGAAAGTCAATGGGGTCTAAAACTGATGCAGGTGCATCCAGTCTGTGATGGGTTCACACGGATGCCGAAGAACGTCAATGTGAAAGCTGCCTGAGGAGGAGCGGCTTCATTCCTGCAAACTCACTACGCTGTAGATGTAGAAAGAGGGGACACCCGGGGGTCTGGCCGGCTGTAGATGTAGAAAGAGGGAAGACCGGGGGTTCGGCCGGCTGTAGATGTAGAAAGAGGGGAGACCCGGAGGTCTGGCCAGCTGTAAATGTAGAAAGAGGGGAGACCTGTGGGTCCGGCTGTAGATGAAGAAAGAGGGGAGACCGGGGGTCCGGCTGTAGATGAAGAAAGAGGGGAGACCCGGGGGTCCAGCTGTATATGTAGAAAGAAGGAAGATGCAGGGGTCTGGCCGGCTGTAGATGTAGAAAGAGGGGAGATCCCAGGGTCCGGCTGTGGATGTAGAAAGAGGGGAGATCCCAGGGTCCGGCTGTAGATGTAGAAAGAGGGGACACCCGGGGGTCTGGCCGGCTGTAGATGAAGAAAGAGGGGAGACCCGGGGGTCCGGCTGTAGATGAAGAAAGAGGGGAGACCCGGGGGTCCAGCTGTATATGTAGAAAGAAGGAAGATGCAGGGGTCTGGCCGGCTGTAGATGTAGAAAGAGGGGAGATCCCAGGGTCCGGCTGTGGATGTAGAAAGAGGGGAGATCCCAGGGTCCGGCTGTAGATGTAGAAAGAGGGGACACCCGGGGGTCTGGCCGGCTGTAGATGTAGAAAGAGGGGAGACCTGGGAGTCTGTCCGGCTGTAGATGCAGAAAGAGGGGAGACCCGGGGGTCCGGCTGTAGATGTAGAAAGAGGGGACACCCGGGGGTCTGGCTGGCTGTAGATGTAGAAAGAGGGGAGACCTGGGAGTCTGGCCGGCTGTGGATGTAGAAAGAGGGGAGACCCGGGGGTCCGGCTGTGGATGTAGAAAGAGGGGAGACCCAGGGGTCCGGCTGTGGATGTAGAAAGAGGGGAGACCCGGGGGTCTGGCTGTAGATGTAGAAAGAGGGGAGACCCGGGGGTCTGGCCGGCTGTATATGTAGAAAGAGGGGAGACCCGGGGGTCCGGCTGTGGATATAGAAAGAGGGGAGACCCGGGGGTCCGGCTGTAGATATAGAAAGAGGGGAGACCCAGGGGTCTGGCTGGCTGTATATGTAGAAAGAGGGGAGACCCGGGGGTCCGGCTGTGGATGTAGAAAGAGAGGAGACCCGGGGGTCTGGCCGGCTGTATATGTAGAAAGAGGGGAGACCCGGGGGTCTGGCCGGCTGTATATGTAGAAAGAGGGGAGACCCGGGGGTCCGGCTGTAGATGTAGAAAGAGGGGTGACCCAGGGGTCCGGCTGTAAATGTAGAAAGAGGGGAGACCCGGGGGTCTGGCCGGCTGTGGATGTAGAAAGAGGGGAGACCCGGGGGTCTGGCCGGCTGTGGATGTAGAAAGAGGGGAGACCCGGGGGTCCGGCTGTGGATGTAGATGTAGAAAGAGGGGAGAGATGTGGGGGTTCGGCCGGCTGTAGATGTAGAAAGAGGGGACACCCGGGGGTCTGGCCGGCTGTAGATGTAGAAAGAGGGGAGACCCGGAGGTCTGGCCAGCTGTAAATGTAGAAAGAGGGGAGACCTGTGGGTCCGGCTGTAGATGAAGAAAGAGGGGAGACCCGGGGGTCCGGCTGTAGATGAAGAAAGAGGGGAGACCCGGGGGTCCAGCTGTATATGTAGAAAGAAGGAAGATGCAGGGGTCTGGCCGGCTGTAGATGTAGAAAGAGGGGAGATCCCAGGGTCCGGCTGTGGATGTAGAAAGAGGGGAGATCCCAGGGTCCTGCTGTAGATGTAGAAAGAGGGGAGATCCCAGGGTCCTGCTGTAGATGTAGAAAGAGGGGACACCCGGTGTGAGTAGATGTAGAAAAGGGGACCGGAGTCTGTCGGCTGTAGATGTAGAAAGAGGGGAACCTGGGAGTCTGTCCGGCTGTAGATGCAGAAAGAGGGGACACCCGGGGGTCTGGCTGGCTGTAGAGATGTAGAAAGAGGGGAGACCTGGGAGTCTGGCCGGCTGTAGATGTAGATGTAGAAAGAGGGGAGACCTGGGAGTCTGGCCGGCTGTGATGTAGAAAGAGGGGAGACCCGGGGTCCGGCTGTAGATGTAGAAAGAGGGGAGACCCAGGGGCGTCTGTGGATGATGTAGAAAGAGGGGAGACCCGGGGTCTGGTGCTGGATGTAGAAAAGAGGGGAGACCCGGGGGTCTGGCCGGCTGTGGATGTAGAAAGAGGGGAGACCGGGGGTCGGCTGTGGATGTAGAAAGAGGGGAGACCCGGGGGTCCGGCTGTGGATATAGAAAGAGGGGAGACCCGGGGGTCCGGCTGTGGATATAGAAAGAGGGGAGACCCGGGGGTCCGGCTGTGGATATAGAAAGAGGGGAGACCCAGGGGTCTGGCCGGCTGTATATGTAGAAAGAGGGGAGACCCGGGGGTCCGGCTGTGGATGTAGAAAGAGAGGAGACCCGGGGGTCTGGCCGGCTGTATATGTAGAAAGAGGGGAGACCCGGGGGTCCGGCTGTAGATGTAGAAAGAGGGGTGACCCAGGGGTCTGGCCGGCTGTGGATGTAGAAAGAGGGGAGACCCGGGGGTCCGGCTGTGGATGTAGATGTAGAAAGAGGGGAGATGTGGGGGTTCGGCCGGCTGTAGATGTAGAAAGAGGGGAGACCCGGGGGTCAGGCCGGCTGTAGATGTAGAAAGAGGGGAGACCCGGGGGTCAGGCCGGCTGTAGATGTAGAAAGAGGGGAGACCCGGGGGTCAGGCCGGCTGTAGATGTAGAAAGAGGGGAGACCCGGGGGTCTGGCTGGGCTGATGGGGGAGCCATTGTGATCAGACAAAGACCCTCCATCACTGAGATCATACCTGACACTGAGTAATGGGACCGCAGCCCCCGGAGTGGGCAATGTGTATTACCATGGTCTGTCCACCAGATCTCATCATTATTACACAGATACATCTAATATAAGAAGCTTCCTCCTGTATCTGCTGGATTATCAACCTAATCTGGCATTAATCCAACATCCTGGGCTGTAACTCATTCACTGCCATCACAGAAGCTTCTCCAGTTCTCTTGTGTTACCCCACGCTGAGCCATGCACTTGTTACCAAGCGGAGCGGGGGAGGGAAAATAACCATCCTGAACACATTATACTAACAAAATGGGTCAGCAGCCATCATCCTAACAAAGGAAGATAAATGGAATACTGCTCCTATGTACAAGAATATATCTACTATAGTACTGCTCCTATGTACAAGAATATAACTACTATAATACTGCCCCTATATACAAGAATATAACTACTATAATACTGCCCCTATATACAAGAATATAACTACTATAATACTGCTCCTATATAGAAGAATATAACTACTATAACACTGCTCCTATGTACAAGAATATAACTACTATAATACTGCTCCTATATACAAGAATATAACTACTATAATACTGCTCCTATGTACAAGAATATAACTACTATAATACTGCCCCTATATACAAGAATATAACTACTATAATACTGCCCCTATGTACAAGAATATAACTACTATAATACTGCTCCTATATACAAGAATATAACTACTATAATACTGCCCCTATGTACAAGAATATAACTACTATAATACTGCTCCTATATACAAGAATATAACTACTATAATACTGCCCCTATGTACAAGAATATAACTACTATAATACTGCTCCTATATAGAAGAATATAAACTACTATAATACTGCCCCTATATACAAGAATATAACTACTATAATACTGCCCCTATATACAAGAATATAACTACTATAATACTGCTCCTATATAGAAGAATATAACTACTATAACACTGCTCCTATGTACAAGAATATAACTACTATAATACTGCTCCTATATACAAGAATATAACTACTATAATACTGCTCCTATGTACAAGAATATAACTACTATAATATGCCCTATATACAAGAATATAACTACTATAATACTGCCCCTATGTACAAGAATATAACTACTATAATACTGCTCCTATATACAAGAATATAACTGCTATAATACTGCCCCTATGTACAAGAATATAACTACTATAATACTGCTCCTATATACAAGAATATAACTACTATAATACTGCCCCTATGTACAAGAATATAACTACTATAATACTGCTCCTATATAGAAGAATATAACTACTATAATACTGCTCCTATATAGAAGAATATAACTACTATAACACTGCTCCTATGTACAAGAATATAACTACTATAATACTGCTCCTATGTACAAGATATAACTACTATAATACTGCCCCTATGTACAAGAATATAACTACTATAATACTGCTCCTATGTACAAGAATATAACTACTATATACTGCTCCTATATACAAGAATATAACTACTATAACACTGCTCCTATATACAAGAATATAACTACTATAATACTGCCCCTATATACAAGAATATAACTACTATAATACTGCTCCTATGTACAAGAATATATCTACTATAATACTGCTCCTATGTACAAGAATATATCTACTATAATAGTGCCCCTATGTACAAGAATATAACTACTATAATACTGCCCTATATACAAGAATATAACTACTATAATACTGCTCCTATGTACAAGAATATAACTACTATAATACTGCCCCATGTACAAGAATATAACTACTATAATACTGCCCTATATACAAGAATATAATACTATAATACTGCTCCTATGTACAAGAATATAACTACTATATACTGCTCTATGTACAAGAATATATCTACTATAATACTGCTCCTATGTACAAGAATATATCTACTATAATAGTGCCCCTATGTACAAGAATATAACTATATAATACTGCCCTATATACAAGAATATATCTACTATAATACTGCTCCTATGTACAAGAATATATCTACTATAATAGTGCCCCTATGTACAAGAATATAACTACTATAATACTGCCCCTATATACAAGAATATAACTACTATAATATGCTCCTATGTACAAGAATATAACTACTATAATACTGCCCCATGTACAAGAATATAACTACTATAATACTGCTCCTATATACAAGAATATAACTACTATAATACTGCTATGTACAAGAATATAACTACTATAATACTGCTCCTATATACAAGAATATAACTACTATAATACTGCTCCTATATACAAGAATATAACTACTATAATACTGCTCCTATGTACAAGAATATAACTACTATAATAGTGCTCCTATGTACAAGAATATAACTACTATAATACTGCTCCTATGTACAAGAATATAACTACTATAATACTGCCCCTATGTACAAGAATATAACTACTATAATACTGCTCCTATATACAAGATATAACTACTATAATACTGCCCTATATCAAGAATATAACTACTATAATACTGCTCCTATGTACAAGAATATAACTACTATATACTGCCCCTATGTACAAGAATATAACTACTATAATACTGCTCCTATGTACAAGATATACTACTATAATAGTGCCCTATGTACAAGAATATAACTACTATAATACTGCCCCTATATACAAGAATATAACTACTATAATACTGCTCTATGTACAAGAATATAACTACTATAATACTGCCCTATGTACAAGAATATAACTACTATAATACTGCTCTATATACAAATATAACTACTATATATAATACTGCCTCTATATACAAGAATATAACTACTATAATACTGCCCCATGTACAAGAATATAACTACTATAATACTGCCCTATATACAAGAATATAACTACTATAATATGCTCCTATATACAAGAATATAACTACTATAATACTGCCTATATACAAGAAAATATCTACTATAATACTGCTCCTATATACAAGAATATATCTACTATAATACTGCTCCTATATACAAGAATATAACTACTATAATACTGCTATGTACAAGAATATAATACTATAATACTGCCCTATGTACAAGAATATAACTACTATAATACTGCTCCTATGTACAAGATATAACTACTATAATACTGCTCTATGTACAGAATATAACTACTATAATATAATACTGCCCCTATATACAAGAATATAACAACTATAATACTGCCCTATGTACAAGAATATAACTATTATAATACTGCCCATATGTACAAGAATATAACTACTATAATATGCTCCTATGTACAGAATATAACTACTATAATACTGCCTATATACAAGAATATATCTACTATAATACTGCTCCTATATACAAGAATATATCTACTATAATACTGCCCTATATACAAGAATATAACTACTATAATACTGCTATGTACAAGAATATAACTACTATAATACTGCCCTATGTACAAGAATATAACTACTATAATACTGTCCTATGTACAAGAATATAACTACTATAATACTGCTCCTATGTACAAGAATATAACTACTATAATATAATACTGCCCCTATATACAAGAATATAACAACTATAATACTGCCCTATGTACAAGAATATAACTATTTAATACTGCCCATATGTACAAGAATATAACTACTATAATACTGCTCCTATGTACAAGAATATAACTACTATAATACTGTCCTATGTACAAGAATATAACTACTATAATACTGCCCCTATGTACAAGATATAACTACTATAATACTGCTCCTATGTACAAGAATATAACTACTATAATACTGCCCTATGCACAAGAATATAACTACTATAATACGCTCCTATGTACAAGAATATAACTACTATAATACTGCCCTATGTACAGATATAACTACTATAATACTGCTCCTATATACAAGAATATAACTACTATAATACTGCTCCTATGTACAAGAATATAACTATATAATACTGCCCTATATACAAGAATATAACTACTATAATACTGCCCTATGTACAAGAATATAATACTATAATATGCTCCTATATACAAGAATATAACTGCTATAATACTGCCCCTATGTACAAGAATATAATACTATAATACTGCTCCTATATACAAGAATATAACTACTATATACTGCCCTATTACAAGAATATAACTACTATAATACTGCTCCTATATAGAAGAATATAACTACTATAATACTGCTCCTATATACAAGAATATAACTACTATAATACTGCTCCTATGTACAAGAATATAACTACTATAATAGTGCTCCTATGTACAAGAATATAACTACTATAATACTGCTCCTATGTACAAGAATATAACTACTATAATACTGCCCCTATGTACAAGAATATAACTACTATAATACTGCTCCTATATACAAGAATATAACTACTATAATACTGCCCCTATATACAAGAATATAACTACTATAATACTGCTCCTATGTACAAGAATATAACTACTATAATACTGCCCCTATGTACAAGAATATAACTACTATAATACTGCCCCTATGTACAAGATAATTATAACTCTATAATATGCCCTCATATTACCAAGAATATAACTACTATAATACTGCCCCTATATACAAGAATATAACTACTATAATACTGCTCCTATGTACAAGAATATAACTACTATAATACTGCCCCTATGTACAAGAATATAATACATAATACTCCTATACAGATATACTATATACTGCTCCTATATACAAGAATATAACTTACTATAATACTGCCCCTATTACAAGAATATAACTACTATAATACTGCCCCTATTACAAGAATATAACTACTATAATACTGCTCCTATATACAAGAATATAACTACTATAATACTGCTCCTATATACAAGAATATAACTACTATAATACTGCTCCTATATACAAGAATATAACTACTATAATACTGCTCCTATTACAAGAATATAACTACTATAATACTGCTCCTATATACAAGAATATAACTACTATAATACTGCTATGTACAAGAATATAACTACTATAATACTGCCCTATGACAAGAATATAACTACTATAATACTGCTCCTATGTACAAGAATATAACTACTATAATACTGCCCTATGTACAAGAATATAACTACTATAATACTGCCCTATGTACAAGAATATAACTACTATAATACTGCTCCTATGTACAAGAATATAACTACTATAATACTGCTCCTATATACAAGAATATAACTACTATAATACTGCTCCTATATACAAGAATATAACTACTATAATACTGCTCCTATATACAAGAATATAACTACTATAATACTGCTCCTATGTACAAGAATATAACTACTATAATACTGCCCTATGTACAAGAATATAACTACTATAATACTGCCCTATGTACAAGAATATAACTACTATAATACTGCTCCTATGTACAAGAATATAACTACTATAATACTGCTCCTATGTACAAGAATATAACTACTATAATACTGCTCCTATGTACAAGAAATATAACTTACTATAATACTGCCCCTATATACAAGAATATAACTACTATAATACTGCCCTATGTACAAGAATATAACTACTATAATACTGCCCTATGTACAAGAATATAACTACTATAATACTGCTCCTATGTACAAGAATATAACTACTATAATACTGTCCTATGTACAAGAATATAACTACTATAATACTGCTCCTATATACAAGAATATAACTACTATATAATACTGCTCCTATGTACAAGAATATAAACTACTATAATACTGCCCTATGTACAAGAATATAACTACTATAATACTGCCCTATGTACAAGAATATAAACTACTATAATACTGCTCCTATGTACAAGAATATAACTACTTATAATACTGCCCCTATGTACAAGAATATAACTACTATAATACTGCTCCTATGTACAAGAATATAACTACTATAATACTGCCCTATGTACAAGAATATAACTACTATAATACTGCTCCTATGTACAAGAATATAACTACTATAATACTGCCCCTATGTACAAGAATATAACTACTATAATACTGCTCCTATGTACAAG
Source organism: Allobates femoralis (assembly GCA_033576535.1). Taxonomy (NCBI): domain Eukaryota; kingdom Metazoa; phylum Chordata; class Amphibia; order Anura; family Aromobatidae; genus Allobates; species Allobates femoralis. The sequence continues at coordinate 4,286,042 of JARQOC010000001.1, forward strand.
AATATAACTACTATAATATGCCCCTATGCTACAAGAATATAACTACTATAATACTGCTCCTATGTACAAGAATATAACTACTATAATACTGCCCCTATATACAAGAATATAACTACTATAATACTGCTCCTATGTACAAGAATATAACTACTATAATACTGCCCTATGTACAAGAATATAACTACTATAATACTGCTCCTATATGCAAGAATATAACTACTATAATACTGCTCCTATGTACAAGAATATAACTACTATAATACTGCCCCTATGTACAAGAATATAACTACTATAATACTGCTCCTAGTACAAGAATATAACTACTTAATAAATACTGCCCTATATACAAGAATATAACAACTATAATACTGCCCTATGTACAAGAATATAACTATATAATACTGCCCTATTACAAGAATATAACTACTATAATACTGCTCCTATGTACAAGAATATAACTACTATAATACTGCCCTATGTACAAGAATATAACTACTATAATACTGCTCCTATGTACAAGAATATAACTACTATAATACTGCTCCTATTACAAGAATATAACTACTATAATACTGCCCCTATGACAAGAATATAACTACTATAATACTGCTCCTATGTACAAGAATATAACTACTATAATACTGCTCCTATGTACAAGAATATAACTACTATAATACTGCTCATGTACAAGAATATAACTACTATAATACTGCCCCTATGTACAAGAATATAACTATATAATACTGCCTATTACAAGAATATAACTACTATAATACTGTCCTATGACAAGAATATACTTACTATAATACTGCCCTATGACAAGAAATAATACTATAATACTGCTCCTATGTACAAGAATATAACTACTATAATACTGCTCCTATATGTACAAGAATATATAACTACTATTAATACTGCTCTATATACAAGAATATAACTACTATAATACTGCCTCCTATATACAAGAATATAACTACTATAATACTGCTCCTATATACAAGAATATAACTACTATAATACTGCCCTATGTACAAGAATATAACTACTATAATACTGCCCTATGACAAGAATATAACTACTATAATACTGCTCCTATGTACAAGAATATAACTACTATAATACTGCCTCCTATGTACAAGAATATAACTACTATTAATACTGCCCTATGTACAAGAATATAACTACTATAATACTGCCCTATGTACAAGAATATAACTACTATAATACTGCTCCTATGTACAAGAATATAACTACTATAATACTGCTCCTATGTACAAGAATATAACTACTATAATACTGCTACCTATGTACAAGAATATAACTACTATAATACTGCCCTATGTACAAGAATATAACTACTATAATACTCTGCCCTATGTACAAGAATATAACTACTATAATTACTGCTCCTATGTACAAGAATATAACTACTATAATACTGCCCCTATGTCACAAGAATATAACTACTATAATACTGCTCCTATGTACAAGAATATAACTACTATAATACTGCTCCTATGTACAAGAATATAACTACTATAATACTGCTCCTATGTACAAGAATATAACTACTATAATACTGCCCTATGTACAAGAATATAACTACTATAATACTGCTCCTATATACAAGAATATAACTACTATAATACTGCTCCTATGCACAAGAATATAACTACTATAATACTGCCCCTATGTACAAGAATATAACTACTATAATACTGCTCCTATGTACAAGAATATAACTACTATAATACTGCCCCTATGTACAAGAATATAATACTATATATAATACTGCCCCTATGTACAAGAATATAACTACTATAATACTGCTCCTATGTACAAGAATATACCTACTATAATACTGCCCCTATGTACAAGAATATAACTACTATAATACTGCTCCTATGTACAAGAATATAACTACTATAATACTGCTCCAATGTACAAGAATATACCTACTATAATACTGCTCCTATGTACAAGAATATAACTACTATAATACTGCTCCAATGTACAAGAATATAACTACTATAATACTGCCCCTATGTACAAGAATATAACTACTATAATACTGCCCCCTATATACAAGAATATAACTACTGTAATACTGCTCCTATATACAAGAATATAACTACTATAATACTGCTCCTATGTACAAGAATATAACCACTATAATACTGCTCCTATATACAGGAATATAACTACTATAATACTGCTCCTATATACAAGAATATAACTACTATAATACTGCTCCTATATACAAGAATATAACTACTATAATACTGCTCCTATGCACAAGAATATAACTACTATAATACTGCCCCTATGCACAAGAATATAACTACTATAATACTGCTCCTATGTACAAGAATATAACTACTATACCTCCATTATTCTGAATGTACCATGTGCCTATAGCGGTTTATTCCTGACTGTGTATAACGATGTGTGTGGTCATTTCTACGGTTTTATACACTATCAGGAGATTATATGATCACTTACCGTCTTACACAAGATTTGTTTTCTTCTTCCTCAGAAGTAATTTCCCCCAGTTTCTGATAATTGACGTTCTGTAATTAGGAATTGTTCCTGTAAGGTTCTGACTTGTCTGTAGACTCGGGATCGGCTTTGACTTGTCTTGTTTTTTTTAGTCTACAGATTGTGAATCTTGAGATCTGATTCTTCCGATGAAGACGATGGTTTGGGAGTGCGGTTAGCGGTTGAACACCTGGAGTGCGGCTTGTATATCTGTCGAGGATTCACCCGACATTGAAAATGTATCAGAAACCCCTCCGTGATCAACAGGAACCGGAGCCATCGTCGTGCCGAGAGCCGTCCTCGTCTCTGGGGGACAGCTAGTATTGGGAGGCCGCCATGGCGTCTCCCGGCCTCATCATGACGACCTATAGGATTTTTTGCCTTTTGTGGCTTTTCTTGGAACTCTCCGACCAAGCCATGTCGCACAGTCTTTTTGCCTGTGAGCCCATTACACTGAGAATGTGTCAAGACCTTCCCTATAATTCAACATTCATGCCCAATCTGCTGAACCACTATGACCAGCAAACTGCAGCTCTGGCGATGGAGGTAAGACAATGATGAACATAATCTACTTGCATAATGGCCAAGTGGCATCTGTCACCAACTTCCGTCTGGATGAGTCCGTATCCCGGAAGTAACCACACCGCCGGAAGCCACGCCAAATTAGCATAATATATATCTGACGTTTTGGCCCCAAGTTGGATACTTTCAATTCCAGGCCAAGATCATGGGATGCTTTACTGAATTTTTCAATAATATTTATGGTTGTTGGATTCAAACCCAGATCCCCATGGGGTCCATGAATTCAACCTAATTTGTCCATTGTATGTTGAATTGTTGACTGCTGGTTGGCATAGTCTTGAAGCATTGACATTCTTCATACAGGTTCGACTCTTGCTCTTCCATATTGTTCCCTTATTTGCATGGGTTTCCTATTGAGTCATTCCATTTTCTCTAAACATTCCAAAAAATATGGTCTAGACAATGAAAATGAGTGTATTGGTTTTGGATAATTGGATGAAGATTTAATGGGAATTATGGTTCCTGCCCATCCAAACTCAAACTCTCCATTGTAGATTATTTGGGCGCCTTCTCATAGAATACCAATGAGATCTACCAGGTTGGATGGTCCTCTTTTATTATGATATCACCATTTATTCCTTGGCACTTTACATATGAAAAGGAGTATGCATAATAACAAGTACAATAATCATCAACAATACAAGGCACCGAGACATACAGGAGGAGAGAGGAACCTGACCACAAAGGCTGCCTACAAGGGATGGGTGAGAATACAGTAGGTGAGAGGAGAGGAGACCCTGACTGTGAGGGCTCAGTCTACAAGGGATGGGTGAGGATACAGTAGGTGAGGAGAGAGGACTCTGCTCACGAGGGCTCACAGTCTACAAGGGATGGGTGAGGATACAGTAGGTGAGGAGAGAGGACTCTGCTCACGAGGGCTCACAGTCTGCAAGGGATGGGTGAGGATACAGTAGGTGAGAGGAGAGGACCCTGACTGTGAGGGCTCAGTCTACAAGGGATGGGTGAGGATACAGTAGGTGAGGAGAGAGGACCCTGCCTGTGAGCGCTCACAGTCTGCAAGGGATGGGTGAGGATACAATAGGTGAGGAGAGAGGACCCTGCCCACGAGGGCTCACAGTCTACAAGGGATGGGTGAGGGATACAGTAGGGGAGGAGAGAGAACCCTGCCTGTGAGCGCTCACAGTCTGCAAGGGATGGGTGAGGATACAGTAGGGCAGGAGAGGGGACCCTGCTGACGAGGGCTCACAGTCTACAAGGGATGGGTGAGGATACAGTAGGTGAGGAGAGAGAACCCTGACTGTGAGCGCTCACAGTCTGCAAGGGATGGGTGAGGATATAGTAGGTGAGGAGAGAGGACCCTGCCCATGAGGGCTCACAGTCTACAAGGGATGGGTGAGGATACAGTAGGGCAGGAGAGGGGACCCTGCTCACGAGGGCTCACAGTCTACAAGGGATGGGTGAGGATACAGTAGGGCAGGAGAGGGGACCCTGCTCATGAGGGCTCACAGCCTACAAGGGATGGGGTAGGATACAGATGAGGAGGGGAGAGGACCCTGCCCACTAGAGCTTGGTCTACAAGGGATGGGTGAGGATACAGTAGGAGAGAGGACCCTTCCCACGAGAGATCATTGTCTACAAGGGATGGGTGAGGATACAGTAAAGGAGGAAAGAGGACCCTGCCCACAAGGGCTCATAGTCTACAAAGGATGGTTCCGGATACAATAGATGAGGATAGAGCTAGTCATGCAGTGGTTTGGTGGGCTGAGGATCACTGCAGGTTGTAGGCCTGTTGGAAGAGGTAGGTCTTCAGGTTCCTTTTGAAGGTTTCCACAGTAGATGGGAGTCTGGGTTGGGATAGAGAGTTCCAGAGTATGGGGGAAGCACGGGAGAAGTTTTGCATGTGATTGTGGGAAGAAGATACAAGAGGGGAGGAGAGAAGGAGATCTTGAGAGGATTGCAGGTTGCGTGCAGGTGAATACCGGAAGACTAGGTCGTGGAAGGCTTTGTATGTCAGGGTTAGGTTTTTGTACTGTAGTTTCTGGGCAATGGTGAGCCAAAGGATTGGCAGAGCAGAGAGGCCTTGGAATAGAGGGGGACAGGTGAATTAGTTGGGCCTCAGAGTTTAGGATAGATTGTAGGGGTGCAAGAGTGTTAAAAGGAAAGACAGAGGGAGAGTGCAGTAGTCGAGGCGGGAGATGATTAGGGCATGCATGAGTGTTTTTGAAGATTCTTGGTTGAGGAATATATACGAATCCGGGAAACATGTTGGGATCGACTGGAGGTGGAAATATCTTGGAAGATGAGCAGAGTAGACTCTGAAACACAAAACAAAAATGTGTTTTTTCTTTCAGAGCTTGTTCCCATCCACATAGTTCTCCCAATCCTGGGCAAGAATGACCCGGAACATGTTAGCTTCCCAATCAGGTAGCAAGAATCCACCAAAACCGATTTGAACTTGATATTACAGTTCATACTTGGGCAATATTCATACTTGACAACCTGCACCATAACTACCTTCTTATACAAAAGGTTGGAGAAGGTTCCGAAATGTTGCCTAATTTTGGGAGACTCAGAATTTTGGATCTTAGACCCAAGTATGGGTGTCGATGAGGTTTCTGACCTAAGCACAGGCTTCCTCCTATGGACCTCTTAGCCGGTGCCTGGCTCCTTCCAGGGTATGTATGTATTATTTGGCCTAATAGCAAGGTAAGCGGAGGCCGCATTCTATGTTGTCTCCTCTGTCAGCAGCAACTTGGTCTATCAGTCTATGTCTCCGGATGATGCACTGGATAAAAGGAACCCGTCTGGTTGCATTCCCTACTTTGAAGGTTGTTGATAGTCAAATTGTTGGAGACCCGGATGAGGGCGCTTCTTCTTTTGAAGTTGGAATAATTTTGGCCTTTGCAGAAAGGTAATTTGGTTGTTGTTGTTTTTCTGGTTCAACAATTTTTAGTAGTAACAAATCCGGTTCACCACGTGGGATGAATAGTTAGGTCCATCCTAAATTGAGAAGAACTTATTGATGTATCTTGGATGTCTTTTTGAATTGGGTTGATTGCAAATTTCTAAAACCCTGTTCATGTTTTCGGAGAAGTTTTACATTTTAGATCTTTGCTGCCGGTTTACGGGTGTCAGGTGGAAAGAGGTCAAGTGCAGAAGGCCTTGGAGGTCAGAGACCAAGGAGTCTCCCTTCTGTCTGAGAAGGAATTTGAAGCCCTTGTGTTTGACCCTCATTCGTTTTTATGGTTCATGTGAGACCTCCACTACTGCACCCTCTATAGCTCCGCCACCATCTGTTTTTGTGCTTTTTCCATGATGGCCATACAACTATTATTTGAGACCCTAATGATAGAAACAACCTAAATCGTAACTGCCTCCGTGAACACCTTAGATGGCTTAGATGGTTTAGCCAATCGTTAAACCGGTAACTAACTCTCTCGACTCCCATACACTCTCCATACAAAAAGGATCGGTAGTCCAAAATTGAGCACTCCAGACCCTTCATTTCCCCGACAAGCCCTCATACACATTAGGCTGGTGACCAAGCAAGTGATATCGACGGGTTCCACCAATGCTAGTCTAATTTGCTTGGGGATCTTTAGGCAAGAGGTCAAGAAACATCTAATAAAGTGACACCTGTTGTAGGGTGGTCACCATGAGGGTCTACCTTACATTATGGTGGAGCAAACTAATCTCTTTAAGGTGTGACCTATTGTGCCAATATTCGGAACCTCATGTTCCCCATCAGGTTGTGTTGGTGCAATGGTCATACCCTGGTGGTGGTAAGGTCCTAGGTTCTCCACTAGAAGGAATGTCGTAAGAGCAGATGACAAAGAAATTGGAGCATCTTGCACCTGGGTCCTACTCAATGTATAGCGGGTAAAAAAGCCAAGAAGCCAGCGCTGCCTAAGGTTAGCACGCAATACAAAAAGTGCATGTGCACATAATTTCTAACTGTACTTTAAACTGAGACATTTGGCAAACAATTGATCAATTCTTTGAGCTACCCCGCCACGTCACGGCATTCTCAGATGGGGCAGTCCTACTCTACATTTTTTAATTCGCTGTGCCATTACGGCCTCCTGAATGCATTAAAAGCAGAACCATATCAAATGCACACGTACCTGAAGCATTTCTGAACTACTTTGGGCCTGTTCTACCCTCATCCATGGTTGTTGGTTGGGCAGTGTGGGGGTCAGATCTGATAATGTCCGGACCTGGTCTGCCTTTATCTGCGCTGCTTTTCTGGCACCATGGGAGTAGTTCAGTAATGCTTCAAGTACGTGTGCATTTCATATGGTTCTGCTTTTAATGCATTCAGGAGGCCGTAATGGCACAGCGAATTAAAAAATGTAGAGTAGGACTGCCCCATCTGAGAATGCCGTGACGTAGCGGGGTAGCTCAAAGAATTGATCAATTGTTTGCCAAATGTCTCAGTTTAAAGTACAGTTAAAAATTATGTGCACATGCACTTTTTGTATTGCGTGCTAACCTTAGGCAGCGCTGGCTTCTCGGCTTTTTCAATGTATAGCCGGGTATGGTGTGACGTTCCAAATTCGGGAAGTCAGTGGTACATGGATCCAACACAATGGAGCGTTTCTCACACAACACAGAAGGTTAATTTCCCCGACAATTGTTTGTCTGAAGCCCTCATACACATTAGGCTGCCGGCCAAGCAAGTCGTTATCGATGAGTCCGGCCAACGTTGGTCTAATCTGCTTGGGGAGCTTTAAGCAAGAGTTCAAGAAAGATCTTAAAGTGACACCTGTCGTAGGATTGTCCAAGTGAGGAACGGTGTCTCCTATGGAGCAAATGAAACTCCATAAGGTGTGACATATGGTGCGTATAGTCGGAACGGCATGTTCTCCATCAGGTTGTGTTGGTGTAATGGTCATACATTGGTGCTGGTAAGGTCCTAGGTTCTCCACTAGAAGGAATGTTGTAAGAGGAGATGACAAGGAAATTGGAGCATCTTGCACCTGGGTCCTCCTCAATGTATAGCCTGGTATGGTGCGACGTACCAAATCCGGGCAGTCAATGGTACATGGATCCAACACAATGGAAGGCTTCTCAATACAACACAGGAGGTTATTGACCAGGTGCTGAACCAGATCAAACATCGGATTAAAGGACGTTGTGGGTGAATGGGTCCATTCACCTCCTGGGACCTGAATGATCACTTGCTCATAGGCGATGATGTTTTTCCGACCTGTGTTTACTAATCCGATGATTCGCTGTCATTGTGATCCTAATCTGACAATGGTGACTTAGGTTTCTCTATACAAATGTCATATTTGTGTGCGAGAGGGATTCGTGGGAGCGTTCAGGGTTCTCACAAAAAAATCCCTGTATCATGCAATAAATTGAGCCAGTGAGGTATTAGGCAGATTGTACCTCCTCCAAGCCCCTGCTTTACTTATGGGGGTGTAGATAACATAGCCGTATCTACATCAGAGAAGACAGACCAAAGCAACATCATGACTTTAAAGGGTGGCAGCTTTTAGGGTGACCTACATCAGTCCCTATACTCAACCCTCCAAAGTTATTGTGTGAGATCAGACCCCAAAATAAATCCAGACCTCTGTCCAGATGACCTAACTATAAACAAACTGCAAACGGGTCATGTAAATGGATGTAGACCCGTCCAGATCCTCCTAAATATATACAGAGCCTAGACCCAATAAGTGCAGACCACCGATGAGATCCTTTAAATGAATGTGGAGCTAGAACGAGACCCACTACAATAATGCAGACCACCGACGAGACCCACTACAATAATGCAGACCACCAATGAGACCCACTAAATGAGGGCAGACCACTGATGAGACCCACTAAATGAGGGCAGATCACTAACGAGACCCACTACAATAATGCAGATCACCGACGAGACCCACTAAATGAGGGCAGACCACTGATGAGACCCACTAAATGAGGGCAGATCACTAACGAGACCCACTACAATAATGCAGACCACCAATGAGACCCACAAAATGAGGGCAGACCACTGATGAGACCCACTAAATGAGTGCAGACCACTTAGGAGACCCACTAAATGTATGCAAACCACTTATGAGATCCACTATATGAATGCAGACCACCGACGAGACCCACTAAATGAGGGCAGACCACCAACAAGACCCACTAAATGAGTGCAAACCACCGACGAGACCCACTAAATGAGTGCAGACCACTGAGACCCACCAAATGAATGCAGACCACCGACAAGACCCACTAAATGAATGTGGAGCTCCAGAGAGACCCACTACAATAATGCAGACCACCAACGAGACCCACTAAATGAGGGCAGACCACTGAAGAGATCCACTGAATGAATCATCACCCATGATCTAAGGGCAGATACCACGTGACGTGCTACTGAGTGCATGGAGAGGTAGGCGGAAAACCCGGAGAGAATGGAGTCCTTGAGGCCGACAGAGCGGCACATAGTGAATGAATGAGCCCCCAACAAGACTCGCTATAAAAATGCAGACCCCACAGACCAGACCCCTCTTATTGAATGCAGACCCCAGACCAGACCCCTCTTATTGAATGCAGACCCCCAGACCAGACCCCTCTTATTGAATGCAGACCCACTAAATAATCACATACCCCAAACCCTTTAATACAGACCCCTGAACAAACTGATCCCAGATGAGACCCTTGTAATGGAGTTTAGACCCCACAAATTAAAGCTCCCAGACCAGACCCCCAAATTTTTAACATTTTTCTTAATGAACACAGACCTCCGATGAGATGCCTAAATAATGAGTGACCCGGTAGATGCCACCTCATTTCTTACCTGCAGCCGCCATAACTAAGAGGAGGAGAGATGAGTAGTCATGTTCAGGAGATTGGGGGTGGGTCTCCTTATTTTGGTGGTGTTGCAGTTGCCCCCACCTATCTCCATACTGGACATTTATTAATAACTTCCTGCAGAGATGACCCCGAGCAACAAGCAGAGACACCCATGAACCCGTTCTACTAGGTGTCACCCTGCGGCGGGCGCTCTGTGGCGACTGATTTATGGCCCAGCCGGATGCGTCCTCGGGCTGTTGTCTCCATAGACTGAGCTGCACAGACCTGCCGTACAATCACGGGCAAGATGGCCGACGCTGCGAAATCTGCACGGCTCCCCGGCTGTATCACAAAGATTACAAAAATCATTTCATTCTGGTTTATCAGGTTCTGCCTCATTTACAGCAGCTCATTTTAAATGTGTTTCTTTCCTTTGGCAGTGCAGGAGTTAATGTCAGTCTGTCCTGCTAGCAAGCTAGCTAGTTCTTTGTCCAGATGTGGCTACTTTGTAATCACTCCCATCTCCTTTTACATGGATGGTCAAATGGTTCCAGCATCTTTTTCTGGTGATTGAACTTCATTCTTGGCCAAGCTTCCTGAGGTGAAGGAAGTTCTCTGGAGAACCTGACTGTTGCCAAGCCATCTACGGCCCAGGAGAGTGGCAGCAGGTGTAATGTTGTTTTTGTCATCCTCCTGTGTCTCCCCTTCCCTTTTTTATTGTTGTTATTGCAGTGGATGGGACTAGAGCACCTGCAGGCCATTTCCCTGTTGGAGGCCAGCGAGGGACTAGGTATCCTGTTCGGTGACGGGTTGAAAGACCCGTATAGGGACGGTAGGGAGATCAGGGTACAGCCGCAGGTGCCGGTTCCCTATGAGCAGGGCCCTCTGCTGTATTTGTCCCTCAGGGTGTCTCTCCCATCTGTTTTGTGTAGCGCGCTCGACATCGTTGGTCCATGCTTCACTGACATGCACAGTAGCCGGACACCCCCCCTTGGTCGAGCATGACACCTGCTCACCTTCCCCACACAGCCTCCACAGGTAGAATGAGGAGTTAGATCATTGTCTGACTTCCATGCCAGCTGGTGGTTCTCTAGTGCCGCCATATCTCGCTTACTATATACCATCAGGTCACCGCAAAAACTGTATACTGGTTACTGTCATGCTGGACCAGAGGATGTCCAGCATGCGCAACAAAATGTACAATGTGGATTATACAGGGGAAGGAAGGGCCTGACAATAGAGAGCAAGGGATGGGACACCACCTCCTACCACTCTCCTGCATCTCACCCTGACTGCCCTAGCAGCCCTATGCGGGTCATTACCCTCGCTGCCTAATCCCTGACTGTCCCCTAAACTAAGCCTGTCTAGTGTCAAGGCTGGTGGGTTCACTAGACCCCATGTATGACGTCATCCGACACAGGGACAGGAAAACAGACAGGGGTTAAAAAAAAGGATACCAACTAGCAAGCTGCAGTTTAACACCAGGAGCTACAAGCGGCGGCGTTCCAAAGGACTTGGCAATCCGTAAGGCACCTCCTCATTCCACCAAGGTCAGGATAGGAAAGGAAGCTCTATCACCGGCAACATGTAATGTAACGTGACCATATATAGGGGGAGGAAGTGGTCACAACCTGGCTGCCGGCAAGGGAAACTGGAGCTGCCGGCAAGGGAAACTGGCATTAACCCCTTGCTGGCACAAAGAAATGCAATACTTTTAAACTCCAGCACCCAGAGCGGTCACGAATCTCCTTCTGACTCCTAATAGATAGCGGCTGCTCCTCCGGCTCCCAGAGCACAAGGTTAATGAAAAGTTGTGCAACTTTTTGGAAATCATTCCTAGTATCCGTCCACCCTGTGAATATTTTTTTTTCTGTAATAAATCTTTTATTGCATCTTACAATTCTTGTTTAATCAGTGACTAAAGAGCCCGGGATCTGTGATCGTGATCCGTGAAGTTTACACCGAGGTTAATGATCTGAAGGTGAATTTTGTTTTAAGCTTTCCAACATTAAAATAGGAGTGGGGGAGAGTTGGAGGCTCTCATTGAGATTACTCCCCCTGCAGCATTAATCATATGTTTTATTGGAGCCGTGTTCTTAAAAAACAAACGACATTGAAGTGGCTGATAACACCGAAAAATAGCTGTATTCTGTGATCCCCAGCTGTAATGTCTGTATACTCTTATATTCTGTGATCCCTGGCTCTAATGTCTGTATACTCTTATATTCTGTGATCCCAGGCTGTAATGTCTGTATACTCTTATATTCTGTGATCCCCGGCTGTAATGTCTGTATACTCTTATATTCTGTGATCCCCAGCTGTAATGTCTGTATACTCTTATATTCTGTGATCCCTGGCTGTAATGTCTGTACACTCTTATATTCTGTGATCTCCAGCTGTAATATCTGTATACTCTTATATTCTGTGATCCCCGGCTGTAATGTCTGTATACTCTTATATTCTGTGATCCCCGGCTGTAATGTCTGTATACTCTTATATTCTGTGATCCCCGGCTGTAATGTCTGTATACTCTTATATTCTGTGATCCCCGGCTGTAATGTCTGTATACGCTTATATTCTGTGATCCCCGGCTGTAATGTCTGTATACTCTTATATTATGTGATCCCAGGCTGTAATGTCTGTATACTCTTATATTCTGTGATCCCGGCTGTAATGTCTGTATACTCTTATATTCTGTTATCCTCGGCTGTAATGTCTGTATACTCTTATATTCTGTGATCCCGGCTTTAATGTCTGTATACTCTTATATTCTGTGATCCCTGGCTGTAATGTCTGTATACTCTTATATTCTGTGATCTCCGGCTGTAATGTCTGTATACTCTTATATTCTGTTATCCTCGGCTGTAATGTCTGTATACTCTTATATTCTGTGATCCCGGCTTTAATGTCTGTATACTCTTATATTCTGTGATCCCGGCTGTAATGTCTGTATACTTTTATATTCTGTGATCCCAGGCTGTAATGTCTGTATACTCTTGCATTCTGTGATCCCTGGCTGTAATGTCTGTATACTTTTATATTCTGTGATCCCGGCTGTAATGTCTGTATACTCTTATATTCTGTGATCCCTGGCTGTAATGTCTGTATACTCTTGCATTCTGTGATCCCTGGCTGTAATGTCTGTATACTTTTATATTCTGTGATCCCCAGCTGTAATGTCTGTATATTCTGTTACTTCCTCCCCTGCCCAGGAGCTGTGGTATATCCCACCTCTTATTGTACATAGCAGGGATACATACATAAGATTATCTCAGCACAGGGATATTTTTATTAATCACATCCAAATGTGGAAATTTATTATTTTTACAAGATCTATTGATTAAAATGTACAATTATTGGTGGCACAACCCCTTTAAGGAGCTCCATGTTTTATGGTCCAGCAGGATCATCTGTCCATCTAATATGTAGGGGCCTCCAGACTTTCCCTTACCGAAGTCCAAGGATAAGAGGGTTCCGACCACTGGAATGTCAGTGGTGGATCCTTTGTCTCCTTTGTGCCGCACGTTCCTATGTATGGGGTAGTCAGGGGAGTTGGGTCAATCGTTCGGCCACCATCTGTCTTCGAGGGGCTTAAGGGAAACTCCTTAAGAGACTCCTTAGAAAGGGACGGTCGTCATTGAATCTTTCTTCTTCGAGGTTTGATGTCTATATTTTTTTGTAACTTTTTGGACAAACTAAAAAATTCAGAAACTTCCCAAAAAATAGACGCGGAGGTGGGATCTGCTCTCTGGGATCAGAGAAAGCGGTGGCCTGGCCATTGTTGGGATGGACGGGCCCCGGCCCCCGCCGTGATCACACACAGCCCTCATTGTCATTGTTCATCTCCTTTCAATGAAGATGGGATTTTGTGCCCCCCCTCCCTTCCCCTCCATTTTCAGCATTTGCTGGTTCAGCACCTTGCTCCATTGTCCCACCTCTGATCAATACTCCCCCCCCCAAGACGACCTCCATACAGACGAGCCGCGTCCAGCAGAGACGGTGCAGATGGGGCCGACACAAGGAGACCCGATGGAAAGAGCGAATTCTGAAGGGGGGAGGAAAGTGTAAATGGGGCGTCACAAAATGATGCTGAGAGCAACTGGGATATCGTAAAAAATGGGGTGTAAGGGGTGTGATGCATTGCAAATATGTATGCTGGGACTATTGTGTTCTGCAATAGAATCTCAGAAAGGTTACTATGGGACTTGTGGTGCCATAAGGGTTAAGTTTGCACTTGCTGATATGATGGGTGTCGCTCATACCTTATAACCTGTGTTTTTGTGAGCACATGGGCTGACAGAGACACCATAGACATGTGTGCCAGTCTCTACTGGCAGAACCTGTGAGGGCTCTTGGTGTTTGGAGCAGCCATTGTCCTTTAAGGCACCTGAGATGTTTTGCTTGGAAGTGGTTGGCGTCCTGGAAGACACATGGTGAGGTCACCATGGGGGAGCCTGGAATGTCTCGGGGTCCTGCTGAGGGTCTGGAACTGACAGGAGTCTGTGATCCCAGTGAGGCAGAGTCCTGGGCGGAGGACTGCGAGGTCTGTGTGTGGGTTGTGATGCCTGCACTGACACACTGTAACGCTGTATGAAAGCAAATGCCAGGTGGGCGTATCCGCCATTGGGACACACTGATATGTCACTAATGTTCCGTTGAAGTAAATGGATTGTGCACTTTATGCGTTTTGTGATGTGTTAATAAACTGCTGGACTTTGTTTTATGGAAAAGTGTGCCTAATGTACCTCAATCCCACTACCCTTTGAGTATCCCCAACACCCTCAGTGAGTAAATCACCACAGGGGACAGTGGTCACAGTTGTATCTGGGCAGGGGTCAGAGGTGTAGGGCGGCAGTGGTCGCTGTTGTACCGTGGCAAGGGCAGAGCTGTAGGGGACAGTGGTCGCAGTTGTACCTGGGTCGGAGCAGAGCTGCAGGGGGCAGTCGTGGCAGTTGTATCGTGGCAAGGGCAGAGCTGTAGGGGGTAATGGTCGCTGTTGTACCTGGGTAGGGGCAGAGCTTTAGGGAGGCAATGGTCGCTGTTGTACCTGGGTAGGGGCAGAGCTGTAGGGAGGCAATGGTCGCTGTTGTACCTGGGTAGGGTCAGAACTGTAGGGGGGCAATGGTCGCTGTTCTACCTGGGTAGGGGCAGAGCTGTGGGGGGCAGTGGTTGCTGTTGCACCGTGGCAAGGGCAGAGCTCTAGGAGGCAGAGGTTGCAGTCATACCTGGGTCACAGTACTTAAAGGAGCCTCTGCTATCATGTATGAGGATACCGGTACTATAAATGTCTTTTAAGGTACCGTCACATGTGGCAATATGACTTCCATATCGCCGTAAATGTGTGTATTTCAGCGATGTGGAAACCACATCACCTGTGCGTAGTGGCGTGAGACAGGGAGATAATATGGCGTGAAATCACCGGTGGAGCGTCGCCTGATCGCCCTGCGCTGCAGTGAAGTCAGGCGATAACCACCAGGCGATCTGAGCGCATCTTGGCGTGTGACTGTCTGAGCGCACTTTCTACATCGCTATCGCCCAAGCTGGAAGAAATTTGTTTGGCTCGCCCGTCTACCGCGATTGGTGGTCGCTCCTGCATTCCCATTGGCTGGCCATGGCTAAGGCGCCATATTTCAATCGCGACATAGTAGAAAGGACGCATGCGTCATGTAGTGAGTGCGCAGACATCCTGACAAGGCTGACCAATGGCGAACGCAGTTGTGTTGGCCAATCGGAGTGGTAGGGACGCGGTGTACAACACTGTCTCCTCGGCACGCTCACACTCTACGCCCACATCGGCGATTTGGGAATGTCAAATTGCTTCCGGTCTGTGCCAGGCCATTTCCGGAACGCCGAACATCACATGCGAGATGTCTGTGTGTGACAGGGTGACGGCAATGTGCAAAAAAGGTGCCCGGAACGTGCGCACTCACGTCAAATTACCAGCCATATGGTGGCGATATTGCTACGTGTGACGGTACCTTTAGGTTTGGTCTGGAGTTCTTCTTCTTTAAAAGATTAAGTTGCAGATAGGAACAACTAATTACAGAAATGGCTGATAAACCTGTCATCTACAAAAACTATACCCCCAAACATGCTGGGAGTTGTAGTTCTACAACCTCGTTAGTGTCTTCTCTCGTTAGCGTGCTCCTTTCAGAGCGATTGTCTGCAATCCCCCACCATACAGAACATTGTCCAGCTGGAGACCCCCTGCTCCTGAGGTTATTTGTGCCCGGGTCGGTGCAGAATCTGGGGAGATTGGAATTTTTTGAGGACTTTTTTTCTTCTAATCCGTCTATTGATGGATTGATTTCTAATCTGTCGATGAATGAAGCACTTCCCTGTCTCCTGCTGGGTCCGGATTTCATGGCCGGTCTTTATTGGGGTAGGTCGGCCCCTGACAGCTGTATTTAGTCACTCTCTCTATAAAAAACACCCTCACCTACTTACCAAATTACTTTATATATTTTTTGATAAAGGATGCATATTTTGCTGCAATTTTCCCATTAGAAAAGCTTTGCAAAAGTTTTTTTTGCACAAACTGCTGCCGAAATAGAATACAATGTCTGTGTCAACTGAGGACCATCAATATGGTGCGGATCAGGTTTAGACTGAGTGAATTTTCGACCAATCATGTTTGCAGGTGTGACTGTATCCGAGGGCAAATTGCAAAAAGACTGACCGGCATATAAAAGGTTCTTTCCTGCACATTAGAACACTAAAGAATTAAGGAGACGCTGGCAAATGTATTGGCCAATGCAGTGAGCCCGATAACCGTAACAAGGTGCATCTCAAGGATTTGCCACTGGCAAAAAAAATGCAACGTTGGCCAGCAGGCCTTTATGCAAGCCGATTAACAGTATCCTATACCCATAATTATTATGGCACGTTTGAATAAAGGCCACCTCGTGAAGCCTTGAAACATTGCATTTTTTTTGCATGTCTCTGATGTGAGCACTGGGCTCAATATAACATTTTCTATGAAGATGAATCCTCGGCACCTTGGTCTTCTTGGAGCTCATTGCACGTTTGCAGCCTATATGGAGGGCTGTCCATGGACGATATAGGGATATAATTGAGACTGTGTTTAGTAAACCCATAAGGATGTTGATGAGGGGGTTGGATGGAAGACAGGTTGTCCATAAAGCAGTCAACTGAATGATGATGGTGGCCATGACTAGACACTCACACTGGTAATTACTGAGGATATCTGATCTGTAGGGAGAATGCTCATGGTCACAATGACTGTAATTATCAAGCACCTTATGTCTCGTGACACCTGTTAATGACGGCTCTAGATGTAGACGTGTTACAATGTCACCCTTGTGTAGTGATGGTGGCTTGTTATATGAAGGCCTGGGACAATGTTCTCCAGGAGACAAGATCCTTATTATCCATAGGTCTGGGGCAGGGGTCCCCAGGAGATAGATCCTTGATATATGTAGGTCTGGGGCAGGGGTCTCCAGGAGATAGATCCTTGATATATGTAGGTCTGGGGCAGGGGTCCTCCAGGAGATAAGATCCTTGATATATGTAGGTCTGGAGCAGGG